>PVJA010014923.1:18090-46571 GCA_004027025.1 Myocastor coypus
TTTTTTTTTTTTTTTTTTTTTTTTTTTTTTTTTTTTTTTTTTTTTTTTTTTTTTTCATTTTATGTATTTGGTACAGGTTCTCACTACACAGCTTGGACTCATAGTGATCCTTCTGTTTTCAGTCTCTCCAGTGCTGAGTCTACAGGCATATGCCATCATATCTGCACTCTTTTGCCTGCTCCACACACTCTGGGAGTGGTACCGCTATGGCATGTGGATCAGGGAATCAAACCCTGGTTTCTGTGCTTGAGGCTGAGACAGGTGGATCACTATAAGTCCAAGCTGCACAGAAAAACCTTGTACCAAATAAATAATAAATGAATGATTTTTAAAATGCCAGACTAAGCAGGCACTTAATCTGCTGAGTGGTCTCACCAGCCCTTATCCATACTTCTTTTTAAAGGCAATTTTGTTGAGTGATTACTGGGTAGAGACTAATGTTTTCGTACCTTAATTGTAAAGGGAAAATTGCTATCCTGAGGGACATATTCTATCAACATTACTATGATCCTTTACAGTTAACTGCCTCATCAAAGCCATGGTATTTCCTTGCACATTTTGGGTTAATTCAACTTCTGCTTACGTAAGAAAAAAAATAAGTTAGATCCTGTAAAAATGTAGATATTGAGAAGTAAGACACGGTAAAGACTGTGCATTGTGCTAAATACTGCTGGGGAGTGCAAACCACAGAGAAGCTTATCAGAAGAATAGAAGATCATAATCATCTGCCATCCTCCAATAAGAAACTGAGGTTCAGAACTCCTGTAACAATAACAAGGAAACAAAAAGAAAAAACAAAAATCAAAAATGTCAGGAAAGCACAACCAAACAACAAAGAAATCCTATTTCAAAAACACTTTTAAAAGGTTTGAAGATGCAGACTAGGGATAGAGTTCTACTGTGTTCAATTCACCACTGTTGCAAATATAAAGCTGAGCAAAACCTCAGCTAAAACGAATAAAGGAGGTGAACAGACATTTTTTCCAAAGACACAAATGGTCAATACATCAAAAAATGCTTGGAGCTGGGGAGGTAGCTCAGCTGTCTAAACTCCTGTCTGGCAAGCACCAGGACACAGATTCAATCCCAGGTACCATATGCCTTGCCTTCCTCAAAACCCTCAGCACACTGACGCAGCCATCAAAACTGGGTTTGTGGTGCACACCTGCAATCCCAGGGCTGAGGATGCTGAGACAGGGGGAATCACTGTACATCCTAGCTGCGTACCAAGACCCTGTACCAAATAAATAAATAACAGATTCAAAAAAATGCTTAATCTTAATAATCATTAGAAAAATAAAAAATGAAAATAGCCATGAGAAACCACCTATTATAATGTTATTGTCAGAAATCTGAAAGAGGAACTGAGGATGTAGCTCAGCAGTATAAAGCTTGCCTAGCAAGCTGGAAGCCCTGGGTAAAGTACTCGGCACCAAAAACAGAAATACGAAAGAAATCACTGACCAGGATTAAGACAAATTGGAAAGCCTTATTTTTGGTGGAGATACAAGATATAGGAGCTATGAAACACTGTTGAGTTTCCAAAACTATTTTTAAAAATAAGACTACCACATAATCCAGCAATCTCAATTCTAGCTATGTATCCCAAATGACTGCTGTCAGAATCTCCAAGAGGCCCCTGGACTCCTGTATTGCACAACAACCCAATTGCTCAGATCCTGAAACCTCATTATCTACATAAGTGTAAAGAAGCAAAATGTAGCACATAGATTGAATGGGTTATTATTCAAACTTTAAAAAGCAGGAAATCCTATCAAATACGATAGTGTAGACAAACCTGGAAGACATTATGCTACATGAAATCAGCCAATCAACAACAAATACTGCATGACTCCATTTACAACTGACACCTAAAATAATGGTGTAGAATAGTGGTTGCCAATGTCTGAGGAGAGAGAAACATGAAGTTGATGTTCAATGGGTACAAAGTTTTGGTTACACAGTCTAAGTTTTGAAGATCTTCTGTGTAATAGTGGACACAGTTAACAATATGGTATGGCACACTGGAAATTTCTGTACTAAAAGATAGATCTCATGTTATGAATTCTTAAATATAGTGCATGGACAGAATCAGATTACCAGAAAAGAAAAAAAAGAGACTCAGAGTTAAGTAGTCCAGAAAAAATAATCCCCCAAATTCTTCTGCACAGTGTATTTATAAAGATGCAATACCTACTCCCACCAGCAGAGGGTTTTCTCCATTGTAGGTCTGCACCTTCGGCCTTGAGGGTAGGACATCCATCCTACTCTGGTTCCACTGACATTCAGTCTTCTAATTTTCCAATTGGACCCAGGGCTCCATCGTCTCCAAAGCCTTCCATTTATGGATAGGTTTCACCTGATTTGCAAAACCTGGATGAGCTGCCTATATCTAGGTTGCAAAGGAGGTTACAACACTGAGCATGGAATACACTCTGCTGATCCCATCAGCACCCAGAGTTGTGGAATGAAACTGCCACAAGCTTATGAAGTATACATATCCACAATATAAAGTTAATATATCTTAATCTGAAATTAAAATTTCTTTGTTTGAATAGATCCCAGAAATAAGCAGTAGAAAACAGCTTTCCATGAGAATATCTGTTTACTTGAAAGTCTCAGCTTTAATTGAGAAGCTGCAGTGATTCCTTCTGTTTTCATTTTATCTTAGTGTCTCTTTTGTTTGAATTTTCAGTGTCATGGTCATTTTTCTGGGACAAAATTCTTAACTCTTAGAATTTTCCTTTTCTTTGTTTTTTCTTTTGATGTGAAAGGCAGTTTGCTGTAAGAAATCTTACCCCAAATGCAGCCCTTGGCTACTCTCAAATGCTTGGAGCAGCAGGCTCTCCTCACCTTCCTGTGACTCACTCCCTCACTGTGAGCCTGCAATCCGACACAGCAGCACCACAGTGACCAACGTCTATCTGAAGTGAAGGAAGACGTAAAGTTTGAAGATAAAAAGAATTGAGCTGAAAGCAGCCTATGATCTCATAGAGTATACAAACTAAGAAAAAATATGAAGAAGTATAATACAAAATCATATGCAAGGAAAAGGATAATTACTATGGGAATATGGAGGGGAACTCAATCAGCAGACTTTATGCTAAAGCTGTCACTTAGAGATTATAAAGGACTTGAACAAGCAGAGTTAAGATATAACTGGGATATTTGTAACAACTCAAATACAAAGAAAATAGAAATTTTGTTTTGTTTTCTAATACTAGGATATGCAAAATAGTAAAAGACCCAAAATAATAAAAGGCCCAAAAAAGTACCCTGAAATGGTAAAATGCCTTTCCCAAACCTTGGGAATCGCAGGAGAAAGTGCCACTCTAATTGAACATTAAGCCATTTCTTCTCACATAGAACAAAGGGCCTACTGTTCTGTGTTCTGTTGGGGACTTAAATCATCATCTACCTGATTTTTTGTGTGCTTGTTTTTATTTTTCCTCTTTTTCAATTAGAACATATCTACAGTGCATATGATTGCATTAGCCAGGCGTAGCAGTACGCACCAGTAATCCTAGCACTCATAAGGCTAAGGCAGAAAGATTGCTCTGAGGTCGAGGCTAGCTTGGGCTACAAAATGAGTATAAGGCCAGCGTGAACGGCATGGCAGAACCAGTTGGTATGTACATATAACACGTCTTAGTCCTTTTCAAAATCACCTTCTCCTCCTTTCCACTTTCTCAACCTCCCTCCACTACTTCTTAATATAAAATACATTTTAATTTTATTATTAGAAATCAAATCCCTCTAGACCGATTTTATGTTAAGAGATTAAATATGCTCCATGCGCTCCAGATGTTAGACGGAGGCTATTAAACTGAAACATTGATGATTCTTCATGCTCTCATTTTGCATTTTTCTGAATATTTCAGTCTTATAGTGACAAGGACCTTGGAGATAATAAAGCAGACAGAACTGTTATGAAGCACAGGAGAGAACAAAGCTTTGAGGATGTCTCAAATCCTTTCTTACAATTTCTGCCAGAACTCAGTGGTTGAAATAATGCCATTGTACCAGTTTCCAGTAAGGATGACAAACAATTCTAATTAAGCCATTTAAAACAACAATTTTATTCCAAACATATGTGCAACAAAATGTGTTTTGTAAATTAATTTTGCACTGCTCTTTTGTACAAATGAGAATTTCCCTCATTTTAAGGGTTTTATAAAATGCAAATATTACAAGACAAAGTTTCTAACAAAATAATTGCCTAGCTTGTCAAAATTTACACCAGTAATACTAGAAGGCAAGACTTTATTTGCAAAATGATGACAATTAAAGCTAATTTACAAACAATAAAAAAGATAAGCATAAACACAAAAATATAAAAGTTCAATTGTCTTAATAGTATATATATTCTTCCAGAAATATTAATTTGAGTGCTTTTCCTTAAAATGATTTAGGACTGTTGAGATAGCTCAGCAGTTTAAAGCACCTGCTTAGGCAAGCTGAGGTAGGCTCAGGGAACCGCAGTATGATCACCAGCATACACGTTATGCCAGCCCCGCCCTTGGGGTAGGCTGACCCAGCCGAAAAGATAAATTAATAAATTAATTAAAAATAGATAAATGAAAAGTAATTTTTTAAAAAGTTATTTCATTATTCTGGTGCCATGAAGTTATTTACATGAATTTTTAAATGTTTCATGTACATTCTTGGGACTAGGGAAAGGAGAAAACAAATATGCATCTATATGCACAGGATAGCTTTGACAATTGTACTGCTGATTTCTGCTGCTATATTTTTTTAAGGAACTGGAGATTGAATTTATCTGCTGGTGTATTGAAAGGAGTAGTTAATACTTATTTTTTATTTGTTTTCTTTTTTTATAATTTTTGACCAATTTTGGATACTCATACATGATAATCTGAGCAACTAATTTGAAGACAGTAATATGCAATACAACAACCATTGCTGAACTCCAATAATTTTGTTTAGTGAAACTCTGTATTAATTCTAATTTTTTGTTTTACCTTTTAAAATTCTTTTTTATAAAATAAATAAATAATTATCTTGTTGGGTCTCTTTATTTTTACAGCTGTCAAATATGCTATTCTTTCTACAATGCTTTCCTGGTCCTCATTCCCTGCTTACTGGCTAAAACTTCTTCATGTTAAGAGCCAATCATACCACATCCATCCAGGTCTCTTCTCTCAGTAGACTTTAAGACACAGCCAAGTTCCTTAATAACACTTATAGTAGTGTTTGTTTAGTGATTAGTAATCATTTCTGTACTATTATTTTAATAAAATATATTTCCCCAAGTAAACTAAGTTCTTGTTAAGAAAGTTTTATGTATGATTTTAGCAAATTTCATCTCCAACATCTAGCAGGATGTCTTTTTCACTCATTATTAGAATAAATGTCTAAAAAGTTAGTGAATTACTGCAGCTAACAGTAAAGAGTATCTGTACCATGACCAAATGGGATTTGCTGCAAGAATAAAAAGCAGCTCAATGCATGACAATGAAACAATGTATAGACCATAGCAATAACATAATATACCAAAACTACACTGCAAATGACTAAAAACTTTACGAAATTTCTTGTCTTTTCATAATAAAGTTGTTCAACAAACTACGAACAGAAGGTAATTTTCTCAGTCTGATGAAGTACATTAATGCAAACACTAATTGCTACATGTATGCTAAATGAATGAAAACATTTTATTTGCAATAAAGACCAAATAAAAAATACCCATTCTTGTTACCTACATTTAAAATTGTAGTAGTGGGCCAGCAAAAGGCAACTGAGCAAAGAAAAAAAAAAAGAAAGAAAAGAAGAAACAAGGATATAAAGATTAACACATAATAAAATGAAGGCCAGCCAGATAGCTTAGCAGATTAAAGTGCCTGCTTAGACAGACATATTGGTTGGAAGTTCGATTCCTGGCCTGCTGTGCCTGCCTCACCCCCAGGGTGTCCTTACTACAGTATCAGAAAGAAAAAAATCACAAACACTTATATACTGAAACTTATAAAACATTGTTGAAAGAAATTAGTCAAAATATAAATAAATGGAAACAACTTTTGCTGTCACAGATAAAAAATGTTACATTCTCAAGGCTCAGAAAATGATACAAAGATGAAAATATCTCCAATATTAATCTTAAGATTCAAAATATTTCCGTTTATCTTTTATTAATTAACAATCTGATTATAAAATTTACATAAAAATTTGAGTGATCTAGGACAGTTAAAACAGATTTTAAAAGAAAAACATTCAAAGACTCATTTCTCTAACAAAATATACTATAAAGCTGCAGTAATCAAGAGTAGGGCACTAGCATAAGATCAAGTAAAGAAATCAATGTAAAAGAAACAAAGAGTGCACACATAAACACCAATGCTTATAGTTATTCATGTTCAATAAGGATACTAAAAAATTAAATAGGAAAAGAATACTCTTTTCCACAATATACCTGAATAAATTGAGTATTTAAGAGCAAATTTGAAGCCCAGCTTAAAAGAAACCTAAAAAGTACTCAAACTGGTTTAAAGTCTTAAATGTTAAAATTTAAAATTACAACTTTTCTGGAAAATACAAAAATTAATCATCATTTTTATGTAGGGTCTACAGAGTCTTACTACACCGATCAGACTCATAGTGATAATTCTACTTTCAGGCCTCCAAGTGCTAGGATTACAGGTGCGCACCACCAGCCCAGTCTCAGTCACCATCTCAGCATGCTCCAGGGGCAGGACCAGCACTGCATGCTGGGGATGGAAGCTTGTTCCCTTCGTCTGCCTAAGCAGGCACTTTAATCCACTGAACTGTCTGGCTGGCCAGAATTAACCATCTTAACCATGGATTAGACATTTTGTGTTGTTCTGTCTTTTTTATAAGTCACCAAAACCATTAACAGCAATAACAAAAAGAGGTAAATGAAATTAACAATAAAAAAAATTTCTGTTTGCTGAAAATACCAAGAGTGAAATGATAATCTACAGACTGGGAAATAATAATAAGTACAAATCATATATGAATTGATCAGTTATCCAAATAATAAAGACTTGTTTTGAGAAGGTACAAATAACTGTTACAACTTAATAATGAAAGTACAAATCACAGAATCAAGTGATAAAATAATTAAGCATTTCCCAAAGAAGATGTAAGAAAACCTACAACTTAATAATGAAAAATGCAAATATCAGGACTAAAATTCAATAAAGAATTGATTAGACATTTTTCAAAGATGGCAAATAGTTGATCAGATCATAAAAAGATGCTTAACATCATTAGTCATCAGTAAAATGCAAATCCAAACCACAATGAGGTAACATTTTACTTCAGAAATCATTGTTTTAATAAATAAGATTGATAATAACATCTGTAAGGTAAGGATTTAGAGAAATTACAATCTTCATACATTACAGATAATGATGAAAATGGTGCGGTAACTTTGGAAAAATAATGAGCAATTCCTGAACAATTTGAATATGGAGAAACATATACTCAACAATTCCACCCAAAAGAGTGGGTAGAAAACACTTCTTCATACAGAAACTTCCACATGAATATTCATAGCAACATCATTCCCAATAGGAAAAACTGGAAACATTACATGCTGACTGAAGAGCAGGTTACTAATATGTAGCACAGCCACAAATTGAAATATTTTTTGCCAGTTAAAAGAAAAGAGGTACTGATATTGTATACAACAGAATAAACCTTGAGAACAAGATGCAAGTGACAAAGACCACTGACAAGTGCCCTGTACAGTGGTAGAATTGGCATTAAACACACCGGACTAACAAATCTATGGGGAGCCGGAGGTGGTGGTGCATGACTGTAACCCCAGCACTCGGGAGGCTGAGGCAGGAAGATCAGTGCGAGTTCGAGACCAGCTTGGGCTACAAAAATGAGCTCAACGCCCGCCTGAACTGCATAGTGAGACCCTGTCTCAAAAAGACAAAAAAAAAAAAAAAAAAAAAAAATCTATGGGGAGAAACTAGAATAGCAGTTAATTTGGATGCAGATTCTGGGAAAAGCAATGGATATCAAATTTCTTTTTGGAAGAGGTAGTAGAGAGAGCCCATCCTAATCCTCATATTGATCCAGGAAGTTTATATTTGCAACCCCATGAATAAGTTATTGGAATCCCATCAAGTCTGCTCCAATCCACCATAGCCAGTGCAATCCACTGCAAGAATGGGAATTCTAAGGTATATTTGTAGCTATGGGAAGCTACAACTTTGTATATGGTTAAATTTCTAAATTTCTGTGTAAAAATGTGTAATTTATTCTTTTCACCATCTATAGGAATTTATTAGAATATCAATGATTAATGGAAAATACCGGTTCCATGTTTTGTTTAAGGTGTTTGATATTCAGAAAGACAGTGATGTTAAGCTCAAGTGCCTATGGTATAGGGTAGTAATATCATTAAGCTTCTCTTCTGGAGGATTAACAATTTAAGTTTGCAGACCACAAATTTAGAGAAACAGAAGGACTACAAGGATAGCCAATATTTTGGCTCTGGCCCTTTAAGGTCAGTGAGGACTCAGGAAGTAAGAGAACCTGTAGTGTAACATCCTATGACTCAGTGGTGTCCCAAATTTTCTGTTCAAGAAGATTATGCAGTTACCGATGAAAGGATCAGGATGTACAGTTTGTCTAAGGAGAGTCACCTAGAGAGAAAATATTCTCTCAAGCTTTCACAGAGAGCAACTCTATCTGCGCTTCAAATGCAAGCTTTTGTTCCTTCAGCAGCCCATATGGAGGCACAATGCTGTAGTGCTCTGATTCTTTTGCTATGGTTCCATCAGAGTCCTTTTGTTTTGCAATTACTTTGTTCATAGGCATTTTGTTAGCACAAGCAGAATGTTTTGCTATGGTAACCTGTTGTTGCTCATGGAGACCCACATTCACTAGGTTATACAAGGCTTCAGTTCTCTAGTAGATCTTCTTATTTTGGATTTTAGCTATACAAAAGCTCTTACCTATTTTTTCTGAAACTTTGAGATTAAGTGTACCAACTTTGAGAAAAGGATAGAACATAGCCCTGTCATGGAGTAATCTAGAAATTTGATTAAATGGCACATTAATGTCTACATAATTTTACAGTTTTATAATCGACACACTAATTTCTTTCTCTTCATATACAGATTGAGCTTGACCTATTGCTACCCTTGACAAACAGACTTCTATTTGTTACTTGTTTCTGAGCACTACAATTAGTAAAATGATCCCTTTACCTCTAAATTGATCATGCAAGGCCCAGTGAATTGCCAGCACCTGATTCTGGATAGTGGTCCTTGTGCCCAGAAGGTTGCATGTTCTAGCCACACTGAGCATCAGATACAGAGAGCCCTTCTTGGTCCTTATCTTGATCCAGGATGCTCGTATTTGTAACTTCAGGGATAAGTTATTGGAATCCAATCAAGTTAATTCCAATTTGCCAGACACAGTGCAACCCACAATGAGAATAAAAATGCTAATACATACTTGTAGCTATGGGAAGCCAAGGGCTCCTATGTCCAGCCATGTTGAGGGTTATCTGGAGTAAAGACCTTGACTCAAAGCCAAATCCAGGTGTTATTCACTTGTGAAGAAAGAAGTGACTTGAGAATGAGAGACTGTGAGACTGGCAAGAAGCAGGTGAGTGCCATGAGCTGGGGTAGGTAGGAGGCTGCGTTCATCTCTGCAATGTGCAGAGAGGCTATGCAGAAAGAGTAATCTGCATTACACAACTGGGACAGAGCCAATTGAAGGGATAAGGAAAAGTCCTAGCCAAGGGATAAGGAAAAGTCCTAGCCAAGGTGTACATGTCAAGGCATGGATAGAAATAGGGTCAGGCTCAGCCAAAATGGCCGCCACTGATTCTCATCAAGGAGTCCCCCAGGTGGTCCTCCACGAGAGGGGAAAGGTTCCAAATTTAAGTAATGGTGATGCACATCCCTGTAATTATACTAAAAATTGTTAGATTTTAAATGGTCAAATTCTCTAGTATATAAATTATATCTCAATAAAGATCTTTAAAAAGATTAAATGAATGCACAAATTTCTACTGAAATGATGATAAATATTGAATATATTCTAAGGTATACATTTTAAGTCCACTGATGTTTTCTGTGTGTTCCATGAATATAGTGTTTTCTAGAAGCACTCATAAGCTATAGTTTTGCTGTAGGCATCTGAATTAGATAAAAATACTATAGGCAGTCAGCCAGCACTAGGCCCTAAGGGACCTAAAATGAAAATAAGTTACCTTGGAACTGTGGGACAGATGGGAGAGACAGATACTCCTGCTGCAGACCAGACTTTAAGAAAAAAGATTGAACAAATGTAGCCACATATCTCCTTAGGGACGGGCATCTGGGACTGATATTCTAAATAAGTAATAATCACCTTGAAGCAGCAGAGAAGGATCACTAACCCAACCCTATACAGGAAAATGCCCTCGTTCCATACTCATGCCGACTTGCTACATGACTACCTTTCCCATTTGATCCCCATTTAATCAATTTTATCGAAGCAATTATACTTTTAATCTTATTGGTAGACCATATTTGTCCCACCTTATGTATGAGTTCCCATGTTTTCTGCCTTAGACTCACTTCACTTCATGGTTTTGCTCTATAAATTACATAGAAAAGGCTGGTTACTTGGCAACCCACTGGAGTCCCCTTCTGTCCCTCTCTCACACAGAAGTCTTCTTTTCCTCCATAAATATATTCTGCTCTCTATCTCCGTTGTTCCTTAAATTCATTCTTCAGTTTTAGAGACCATGAACCCATTCCAGGTATATGTATCCTGACAAAACAAGCCTCTATAATTTTTAAGCCTCTATTTTTTTTAATCTGTAATCAGGACTGGGTTTTTTAGCATAATGTTTAATTGTAGTGCATTAAGCAATATTTAGAGGGCTGTATTCACCAAAACCTAGGATCAGTAGAGGAGAAAGACATTACAAAGCTTGCATTTTAATGAATAAGCTGCTTGATAATCCACTCATCACGTAAACTCTTCCTCACTTGCCACATGTTTTGAAACTTTGCCTCTACCTCTGTAAGCCTTTTGCCCTTGCTCGCTTGTTTATGTAGAATTTCTCAGCGTCATGACATTGTTCATCTTAAGTGTAGTCTGGCCTGCAGCCCTAGCATATAGCTGCCGCAGAAATGTATTTTATGTCTGCCCTTAGAAAGCTATTGGTTGTCCATGAAAATATTTTGTCTATACCTAGATCATTATAAATAAACAAATGAACATTATGAAGACATTTTGCAATATAGACTTTGTTAGTATATATATATATATATATATATATATATATATATATATATATATCATGCACACAGTACAGAAACTTCACATTTAATTTGTCAACTATTCATTGACAAATGTAAAAACAAGTGTCAGCTATCATACTAGATGCCATATATATCCAAATATGACACCTGCATGTAGGAAATTCATAATCCAGCTTTTTCTGGATTATGATCTACATTGATACTATCTACATTGATATTTCTTCAACTCTAGATAAAAAAAAGACAAATGATAAACTTAAAACTCAAGGTCGTGATGAATCACAAAATTAGTTCCCAGATTTTCAGTTAATATTCAATAATACACGTTTCTTTTTCATTTGACGTGTAAATAAAAAGTATAAAAATTTGCATGCCTCATTTAGTATTCATAGAAGCACATTTATAGATTTAAAAACATTTAACTAGCATGGTTTAGTTTGGCACTATTAATTCCACCTTTCAGAAGTCTTAGCTGAAAATAAAAAAATAAAAAAAATAAAAAAATTAAAAAAAAAGAAGTCTTAGCTGCATAAAGACCCACTGCAGCTAAAGTTAATTTGAGCAGAAAGAAATCACAAGGAAATAACTTTGTGAGTGGCATTTTGGTTTCATCCTATGAGAAAACACACTCATTAAAATACCTTATGGAGTTTTGGGTACCCATATTCTGGTTTAAAGAAAGAAGAAAAACATGTATTAATTGCTGATTTAGAATATACACTACTGTACTTCCTAAACAATAATTTCAGAATACCCAAAGGCATATCAGGGGCTTTGTCTTCAATATTTATTTCTAGTGCTTTAAAATTTGGATACTTTCTAAGTGATGAAATAGTTGATAAAGTCAGTGAATCCTATAACCATAAACTCAACTCCCTTACTACTTTTGCAAGAATAAGATTTCTTGATTAGAAGAAATATTAGATTCACTGTCATAGTGTTAATATATTTTACAGCATATGAATGCAGTTATTACTATTCTTTGGAGTGTGGTGGGAAAGAAAATCAAAACGATATACAGAATCTGTTTATTTCAGTAAGAACAAATTTCCCTCTATTAGGGAGGACTCTAGCTGTCATAAGAAGATTTGTGACTCAATTATATAGCCATACAGGGGACTTGGGGCTAGATATTGCTGCCCATAAATCAGGCAAAAATTGGTGGAGAAAATTCAGCTTCACTGATGGCCTGCTTGTTTCTTTGGTCTATGCATTTTGTCTGTCCCTTCTGCCAGAGTCACTTTGCTGATGGCCTCATTAAGAGAACTCTCAGGTGGTTGAGAAGAACTGGCTGATTGATATCCTTATATATTAGTTTATTTTGTCCACTTATTTATTGAGTGCAGGCTCAGCAGTTCGATGAACACTCACGGATGACAAAATTATTTCCAGACGCTAGCTTCATTCCATGAAGAAAGCAACAAATTTTCAACACTTTTTCATTCTCATAATTTCTAAGTCACTGATCATCTTGACACGCAATTCCTTGGCTAATTCTCTTGCACTTACATAGGAATTTTACCGTAGAATATACTCATTACCTAGAAAATATATTCTACCTCTAAAGAAAGTTTATCTACTCCCTTTAGGTCAAGTCCAGGTGGACTATAAACTCCAATCACCCACTTACAACAAGTGCAGGTGTACAGTAGATAGCCACTGGAAACTAAGCTGATGGAATTCGCCTGTCCCCTTTACCACAACAAGCGCTTTCAACAGCTTTTAGTGTGCCTACCTTAATATCCCAGTATTCACAGAAGAAATAAAGGCCCCTTGGCCTCCACCAAGAAATGCTGCATATTAGAACCTGCAAACAAGGAGAACCTGGATTAGTTCCCAAGAAAGCCTTTTTACAGGAGCAGTAAAAGATGTACTTTAAAAACAAGAAAGATATTTAGAAGTATTGATGCCAGAAGCAAGGATGGAGATAATGAGGAAACCTTCAGGAAAATATGAAAACAATATTATTATTTAATTTGAGAAGTTGAAAGTAACAGTGACTGTATATTGGAAAATATGTAGGCCAAAAGAGAAGGATTGTTAGACTTAAACTGCTCCTTGATTCTAATTTTTCAGGCTAGAAGACTTATACTAGCTTTTGAATTTTTATGAAGGTGTAAAAGCACTAAAGCAACAACCACTGAAAGATTATAAATAGAATAACAAAAATACATCCTGACAATAGGTTAAGCAAAAAAATATAGAAAAAAAGAATTAAAAAGGGAATTGAATTGAGAAAGATAGACAGACAGACAGACAGACAGATATTTCATCAGTTAAGTTAACCAAAGTATAAGGCAAAAGATTTTCAGACTGGACAAGATTCAGCTATATGAAATACAGAGAAAATGTAATTGAAATAACCATTCCATGATATTAAAGAAAAAATAGTGTGTCAGGAAAATAGTGATCAAATTAATGGTATATGGCTCTACAAGAAAGAGACAAAAAAAAAGGTAAAGCATAAAAAGTCTTTCAAAAATTGTTCAGAAGTTTAAAATATAAGGATACAAACCTTTTTAGTTCATTTCAAGATAAATCTAGATTTGATATACCTAGTAAGACACATAGACACATGCATGCATGCGCACACACACACACACACACACACACACACACGCTGACATAAAAGTCTATAAGTAAAAACCGTTAGATCCAGAATCAAAGATCTATCAAGCAGACATACAACTTTGTAAATAAAGAGAATTTGTTCTCTTTACACAAGTAAGAAATATAAATACTGGAAGCTTGCTCTTTCTCTGTATATTCTCACATACTAGAATATGTATATATTGTCACTTCATATGACTCAGCTATCACACTTCCTTTCAAAACTACACAGCTTTTACCATTTAATCATACACTGATCCTAAAACTCCAGTAGATTTTTATAGTTCTATATCATATCCATGTTTGATTATATAGTAATTTAATTTGAGCTCGGTAAGGCACCATTGATGTACATGTCAAACTTTTGTGTTTTTAAAGCACTCATTAAATATATAATCATTCAAAGAATAAAATTTAAAGTAAAAAAAAACTGCTATTAACTAAATAGCAATGAAAAGTGAATTTTATCAGTTTGAATGCATGTACTGTAGACAAATGAAAGCTTTATATTAGCATTCTAAACATCTAGTTTAAGTATTAAAAGAAATAACATAGCTTCTGAAAAAATAATTAAGACAAGTTTGATAATCAATGTGTAATAAATAGATAATTACAGAATCCTTCTCTTTGAAAAGACTGATACAGAAGTTTTCACAAGTTCAATCAAGAAGGGTAGGAGAAGAAAAGAAAGAATAGGAAGAGAAGGGAAAGGGAAGGGGGAAAAGGAGCCAGAGGAAACAGAAGTTTTGTGCTTTGTTATTACGATATTAGGTACTTAAATACTATGTTGACATTGTTGGTAAGCAACCTAAAGACTGTATGCAAGAAAGTGAGAGTATATGTCTTAAAATTTAGTATATTACTCCTGTAATTGCAAAGGATAAATTAGAAGATTAAAGGAAATAAATAAATTCTTACAACTTATATAGGAAATCTCAAGTGGGAGAAGACCCCTATTGCATATATAGTAGCATGTTAGTCTTTTAAAGCTTTCAACGTCTTCTCTAGTTGTAAGAGTGTGTTCTGTAATTTATTCATGTCATAAGTGGGAGTAGAAGCTTTAGGAAAACTGCAATAAAGGCATTGCCATTTGCTGTAATATTAAAAAATGAGAACAGCAAATAACACGTGCTTTTCTTACCTTAGTGTTTAAAATACATGTTGAAAATTTATTTTTGCAACTAAATTACATTAACTTTGAAAACATTTCCAGCTTTAGAATTTCTTCAAAATCTGCACCAGGAAATACCTGTATCTCAAATGTTTCAGAATTGTAGCATGGTAGATTAAATTCCAACATTAACAGCTGTTAATGGGCTTGATTTCTAGCTTACCTTCTAATTACCCTCAGAAATAGCAACTAGGTATCAATCTTCAAGTACTAACCTTAAATGACAAGTTTCAAGACAGAAGCAACATTGATAGAAACCTGATATTCAGGACAGAAATTTTTTTATGAATTAGCCAACATCTGACTCAATCAACTGGGCAGAACTATAGATGGGGGTGGGGTGGGGGATGGGTTACAGGCAGAGAGAGAAAGAGGGAAGAGTTAGAGAGAGACAGACAGAGACAGAGAGAGACACAGAAGACAGACAGACAGACAGACAGACAGAGAAAGAATCAGAGAGAGAGACTTATGGTTTTGCAAACACTCTCCCCTACTATGGAATCTTTCCACGCTTCTAAAGCTTAAGTATTTCTTCTATTCAATATTTTGTACATTCCTATAAACCTTCAAATCTCAGACAAATTATGAATCCCAGACTTTATTAAAAAGTTAGTCATATCTCCTAATCTGATTTAGACTCATTACCTTTTACAAACTCAAACTTCTCTTTTATCATAGTGAATACAGATTAAATGCAAGGTATAGGTCAATGCCGGGCGTGGTGGCGCATGCCTGTAATCCCAGCACTTGGGAGGCTGAGGCGGAAGGATCAGTGAGAGTTCGAGACCAGCCTGGGCTACCAAAGTGAGCTCAAGACCAGCCTGAACTCTGAACTGCATAGCGAGACCCTGTCTCAAAAAGACAAAAAAAAAAAAAAAAAAAAAAAAAAAAAAAAAAAAAAAAAAAAAAAAAAAAAAAAAAAAAAAAAAAAAAGGTATAGGTCAATGGAAAGAAAACAAACTAGCATATTTGGGTAAGACATTTTCCAAAATGATATCAAACTACAAAAATTGCTCTTTTCTGGCTAGAGCCATGGAAGGTGTAGACGAGAAGAAAAAGAAGGTTCCTGCTGTGCCAGAAACCCTTAAGAAAAAGTGAAGACTTCCATAGAGTTCGAGATAAAGCACTTGAGAAAGAAGTTTGCCCAGAATAATCTTCGCAAGTCAAGGAGGAAGTTCCTCTATGAAAAAGCCAGGCACTATCATAAGGAGTACAGACAGATTACAGAACTGAGATTTGAATAGCTAGGATGGCAAAAAAAACAAAAAGAAAAACAAAAACAAACAAACAAACAAAAAAAAAAAACCTGGCAACTTCTATGTCCTTGCAGAGCCCAAACTGGCATTTGTCATTCAGATCAGGGGTTCCAATGGTGTGAGCCTCAAGTTTCACAAGGTGTTGCAGCTTCTTTGCCTTTGCCAGATCTTCCCTGGTACCTTCATTAAGCACAACAAGGATTCAACTAACATGCTGAGAATTGTGCATTGCACGGGGTACCCAAACCTGAGGTCAGCAAATGAACTAATATACACATGTGGCTATGGCAAAATCAATAGGAAGCGAATTGCCTTGACAGATAATGCATTGATTGCTCAATACCTTGGTAAATGTGGAATCATTGGCATGGAGTATCTGGTTCATGAGATCTATACTGTGAAAATGATTTAAAGAGGCTAATAACTTCCTATGACTATTCAAATTACCATCTCCATGAGGTGGAATGAAGAAAAGGGCCACCCATTTTGTGGAAGGTGGAGATGCTGGAAATAGGGAAGACCAGGTCAACAGGTTTATCAGAAGGATGAACTAAGGTATCTACTCTAGTGTTTTTATGATTTGGCCAGTTAATGAAGTATCAGCTTCCAAATAAAATAAAACCACAAAAATTAAATTGCAGCTATCAAGAGATATCACTTCTCTTTGGGTTTGACTTACATACCTTCCACTTTTGTTGGATTTAAACAAAATGTCCCTGATAAAAAATGTCCACTTGGTTTTTGCTCACTAATTCACATAGCCCTGAAACATGATGGATTACTTATTATTTCTAATAAATATTAGCTTATAATAAAAGCAGCTGTAAAATTTTAAATGTCCAAAGAGGTATTAAGATAGTTCAACACTAATGGACATGAATTCATAATATGTCAAGTGCTTGCCTGATACTTTGGCCATTGTATTTGGGGAAAAAAGTGGTGGGCATGTTATGGCTTGTGTCCAGATGTTCCTCAAAGCTTCACGTGGTCATAGCTGAGGCATTTTAGGGTGGCTGGATCTACAGTGTGTGATGCTGGGATCAAGACTATGAGGCTGGGACTGACTCATGGTGCATTTCTAGGATTAAGGCTGCTCCACTCTGGGTGTAAGAGCTACTCTTCCTAAAAGTGGGGAACCTGGATGAAAGGTAAGAGACAAGATGAGTGTAGAAGTCCCTTTTAGGTCCTCATTTTGATCTGAGAAGTCAGTATTTGTAATCCCAAGTCACGTCATTGGAATCTCATGAAGGTAATTCCAATCTACCACTTCCCATGCAACCCACGGTGAAAGTAAAGACACCAAAACATATTTATAACTATTGGGGAGTCAAGGGGCTCTAAGTACAGCCACAGAGATGGTTCTCTGGAACTAAGAGTGTGATCCAAGGCTTTATCCGGCTTTATTCAGTGGAGGAGTGACTTGAGGAAGAATGACTGAGAATTGTGGGAAGTAGTGAATACTATGATCTGAGCTATGTGGGGGCCCTGCATTTACATCTGCCACCTGCAGAGGATATGCAGAGAGAGTAATCTGCATAAGGCTATTTACATAGTATCTGATGATTTGGTAGTCTGGTGCTTCAGCTTTGATGTAATCTTTCAAGTCCCAGGAAGTCATAGCCTCTGTCTCCAGGCTCCTTCCCAGCTGGTAGAGCAGAGCATCAGCTCTTTGACCTGTCACATCCTGGCTCACATTAAGGAGCAGCAGGTATAGGTTACCAGGGAGACACGCATAACACCTTCAAAGACTATCATCAAACACCTCAGATAGACCAATATAGATTGCTTAAGGCCAAATGAAAGGATATACAAAAGTCCTAGCCAGCTCTTACATATCAATACAATAAAATAGGGCCAGACTCAGTCAAAATAGAGACAGTTGCTCTTCCTTCAAGGAGAGCTGGTTAGGCGGTCCTCCACAATGAGGGTCTCTGCTTGTCCTGTGTCCCTTGCTGTCTGCTTCCTACCATGAGAACTGTTTCTACTCTGTGATGCTCTTCTGCCTTAGAGCTAGCCAGCTAGAAACTGAAACCTCAGTAGACTGTGAGCCAAAGGCACCACTCCTCCTTTAATTTGGGGGTTCAGAAACAAGAAAAGTAACTAAAAGAATGTATTACAGTTCTGAGCATTTTGTTTTGAAAAATAAAATAAATATTTCCTAAAACTTTGCTAATCCCTATATTGGGGTAATGTTACTCAATTAAGATTCATTTTTAAGTGCTTTTCTTAACCATTGTATTTTTGCCTGTAATTCCAGCATCATTTGTTGACATGACTTTCATTTTCCTGTTGAATTGTCTTAGCATCTCTGTGAATGTGTGAAGCTGTGGACTTCTCTTCTGTCCCAATGATCTATCCATAGGCACAGAACCAGAGCCATGTTTACTATAGCAATTTCAGCATGCTAAAGTAATGCAGAGTAACTTGCAAAACTCTATTTCAGAAAATTTATTTTTATTCAAGGCTCTTTGTATTATTTCATACAAACTTAAGAGCCAGTCTGTCAACTTTCACCAATATCAAAACAAACCAGATTTGACCCAGCAACCAGGCCCACCACGCAAGTGCGACCACCCTGGGCCTGCTAGAAACTCATTTGACCCAGCAAGCAGGCCCGGTGTGTGATGTAGACCACCCATTAAAATGAATTTTAAAAAAGAAATAAAAATAAAAATATTTAAAAAATAAACTTTCATTATGACTGCATTAAATCTTTGTTATTTTTTAACTTTTATTTTATTGTTTTTTATTCATTTTAATGAGAAAAACGATAAAATAGCAATGAAACAATTTTAAAACAAGTTAGTAAGATGGTTACAGTTAATGCCATACATATTGTTGTCTTTATAGTAGTTATTCAGAGCAAAAGGTGCAGACCTGATATCTTGTCTGAACAATATTACTACAAACTTCTATTCTCAATGAACTAAGGCAAAGTAGCTATACATCTATCCTATATATATGTACCCTTGTGTACATATATAAATATATAAATATATACATATATATTTAAAGTTTCTAATACTGGGAGAAAATATCATATCATGCCTTATAATTAGATTGTACATCAGAGATACAGTATGAATCATAAAACAAAAAGCATAATTAAACAATATTAAGAAAATTAATTAAATATTAATTAATTAAAACTTAAATTAAATATTTCAAAACAATATTTGAAAATTCAAATCAAGTCATGAGTCCAACTTACAGGCCAGAATTTTGTGTATCATACGTATGAATCTGCAATAAATTTTGAATACTTGCATAGTATTTGAGTAGGTGAATATAAATGAAGATATCAATTAAGAAAAAGTTTCCATGGCAGTAAAGAATTACTAAGAATAAAACAGAACATAAATATTAGAATGGCAAATATATGACCAGAACTTCTAACATTTTGGGGATAGGATATCACACAAAGTTCTAATATGTCGTGTACATTTGCGAGTGTCCATGATGCTTACTGGTGGCCAGGTGTCACTTGTGGGACTGAAATACTGCTATTTCCTTGATATCTACCCTATAGAGCCTGACTGAATCATGACCCATAGGGTTCAGGAGAAGTTCATTTATAGAGTATGCTGATAGACATATTCTGCTGCTGTATACAAAAGAATAGTTGAAAGACTGCTTTTCTATACCTCTTTTTCTCCTGTGTTTAGTTACTTGCCCTATTTTGTGGGTTCTTTCCATTCTACTCTTCCATGGAGTTGTGGTCATTTTGATCCTTCTCTAGAATATCTTTTTGTAAACTATGCAGAGTTGGCTTTGTCATCACGAAATTCTTTAGTTGTTATTTGTTCTGGAAGTATTTAATTTCTCCATTGAACTTGAGAGTTTTGCAGGGTATAGCAATCTGGTATGGAATTTGTTTACTTGCAAGACTTGTAGTACTTTGCTTCATGCTCTTCTTGACTTGATAGTTGGTAAAGAGAAACCTGTTGTTATTCTAATGAGTTTTCTTTTAAATGTTATCTGTTTCTTTTCTCTAGCAGCTTTTAGTATACTGTTCCTGTGATGAATTTCTGGGATCTTGATTATTATTTGTCTGGATGTGTGTTTTAGTTTGGTTGATGTTATTTGGAGTTTTATTTGCTTCAGTTACTAAACTGTCAAATTGTTTCCCCATATTTAGGAAGTTTTCTTTTACTTCTTATATTCTTTTTATATCATTCGTATTGACTCCTTTCTAATTGATGCCTATTAGTCTTACACTGCTCATTTTTGCAACATCTTTCAGATACTGACTTATTTTTTCTTGCATAAAACTTATTATTACTAAGAGGAATTTTCTCACCTCTTCCCGAACTGCAGTGGTGTCTTTAAGGCTTAAAAGTCTATTTTCACTTTCATTGAAATGTTTTTGCCAGCTTGTAATTGAGGTTTTAAGTTCCTATATAGTACTTTGAACCTGTTTCATACAGTCTATTGCTTTCCTATATTGCTCATTCAAGGATTCCATCATTTTTCTATTTTCCTCTAGTTTTTTATCATTGCCTTTAGAAGCACTTAGTACTTCTTTTATTATAGGTATTATTTCTTTGTTTTACTTCAGAAATTATTTCTGATCTGATTTCCTCTATACTTTTCTGCAGTTGTTTCTTTAGATGCTATTATTTTAGAGATTTCAGGTGTGTGATTTCCAATTTCTTCTGTGCTACTGTCTCCAATTTCTTCTATGCTATTGTCTCCTGAATTTGTTCTGGGTGGG
This sequence comes from Myocastor coypus, assembly GCA_004027025.1. NCBI lineage: Eukaryota > Metazoa > Chordata > Mammalia > Rodentia > Myocastoridae > Myocastor > Myocastor coypus. Next base: position 39,103 of record PVJA010014923.1, read on the forward strand.
CTTTGGGCCTGAGAGTGCATTTTGCTCCTTCTCATGTTTGTTTTGTATAGCCCTGCCTCGTGACTTCTAGTTTAGAGCTTTGATACAGTTCTCATTTTGGCAACAGGTCCAGATCTACCAAGTTCAAACTTGTCCAGGTGAACGTGGCTTGGGTCTGGCTTCTGAGTTCTTCTTCCTGTTGAAGCCCTTGGAGGGAAACCTGCTGTGCCACTATGGCAAGATGTTCTGCTCCTGGATCAGCTGGGTGGGTCTTGTCTCTAGTCTCTCTGCAAGGGAGTTCTGCAGCAGTTTTCCACACTGGTGTACTGGGCCTGGTTGCTGAGTCAAATGAGTTTCCTGCATGTCTCAGGTGGTTTACATCACATGCTGGGCCTTATTGCTTGATTAAATGAGTTTCTGGCAGGCTCTGAGTGGTCTACAACACACACCGGATCTGGTTGCTGGGTCGAAAGAGTTCTGGCTGGCCCAGGGTGGTCTCAGTCATGTGGCAGGCCTGGTTGCTTGTGGAATGAGTTTACAGTGGGCCCAGGGAGGTCTCATTCAGTACCAGGCCTGGTTGCTGGATCAAATGAGTTTCTAGCTGCATCAGGGTGGTCATTCACGCACTAGGCCTGGTTGCTGCATTGAATGAGTTTCCAACATGCCCAGGGAGGTCTCACCCATGTGCAGGGCCTGGTTGCTGGTCGAATGAGTTTTTGGTGGGGCCAGGGACATTTCACTTACATGCTGGGCCTGGGCCTGGTTGCTCAGTTGAATTAAATCTTCTTGTTATTTGGAGGATAGCTGAAACCTAAGTATTGTCTTGTAATCCACACATGTTATATCTCTCTATTACAAGTTTTTATTGAATTTACTTAGTAATCTATTACATATTTCATTGTTGAGGTATTGTTCATCTTCTAAACTGCTTCCTAATCATTTTATAAATTATTAAATGTTTAGATATTATAAATGGTTTTCATGTCTATTTAATTTTTTAATGTACACATAAAATATGGTAAATTTTTTACACTTAACCTTATATTTAGTAACATGCCAAATTCTTCTCTTAATTTGCTTAGATTTTAGGTAATCTTTGGAGGTTTCACTTTATATGATGATCACATTTGTGAATAACAACAATTTTTCCTTATCTTTGAAATTACGTTCCTTCTTTTTTATTGCTCCTTTGCACTGATGGATGATTATTTTGATAATTAGATGATTTATTCAGATTGATAAAATTCTTTTTGTTGCTAATATACTAAGAATTTATTATAAATAAGTATATTGATATAAAATATTATTCTGCTTTATTCTATATTATGCTTAATAAAACTGATTAATGTTAAATACTAAGCCACTTTTTCCTTCCTATTGTAAATTTAAGTTGGTTGTGATATACTTTTTATTTTCTCTATTCAATTTACTAATATTTCTTGCGGATTTTAGAATACTCTACATGATAGATTTTGGCCCATATTTTTCAAAATCTTTTCACAAAGGTTTGCAAAATATTCATATTTCTTCTCTAAAAGTGATTGTAGTCCATTAATAGAACTAACTGGTCCTGTAAAATAATTGGTATATTTATTATTATCATTGCCATTATATTGTTATTTTATGTATTTGGTACAGGGTCTCATATGCAGCTCAGATTCATAGTGATCCTCCTGTTTTCAGCCTCCCCAGCGCTGGGATTACAGGCATGTGTCACCACGTCCAGGCTCAGTGTGCTGAGGGGTGGGGCTGGTGCAGTATATGGTGTCAGTGATCAAATCCCAGTCCCTCCATATTTCAAAATACAAAGAGAGTAATATCAAAATTTACCAAAAGAACTATCTTGCCAATTTTTCACCTCTAACCTCCATTCTACTTTCTGCTTACATTTCATGCTGCTATTGAACATTATGTATAAAAATGCGAAGTGATGCAAAAAAGATGCCAAGTAAACAGTTTATTTTCCCTGTGAATGAACATAGCAGGAACAGTTAGGACAGCAGCAACTACTACAAGGGTAGTTCAGGAGTGGCCCTACTCCAGGAAGCCAGCTGTTTTATTCCCCTGCTTAAGGCTTAATTGCCAAAGTTTAGAAATGTTTACTGGGCAAAGGAAATAGAGCAATATATTTTCTTTAACGTTAATGGAGATTTCGTTCACTCATAAAGATGATGTAGACCTCAGCGCCATCTTCTTTATAGTTAGAACTTACTCATCATTAACTGAGAAAGTACTATTTGTGACTGAATCTTCATCATTAAAATGCAGTAGATTAACCTATAATTAGTAATAATTATTACATTATGTCTTGTTTTGTGTACTTTTATGTTGAGCTAAGTTAATACTGCTGCTGCTGCTGCTTACATTGAGCCCTATAAATATTGCCTCATTTACTTTTCTTTCATGGCTGGTACAAAATACCTGGCATCCAAAATTAAGGAAGGAAAGATTTATTTAGCTCACTGTTTGTAGAGGTTTCAGTCTATACTCGGCTGGCTCCAAAGCAAAGTGGCACATGCAGAAGGCAGAGGTTTATGGTAGTGGAAATCAGAAAAATAACAAGAGCAAAAAGGGAGGAGCAATGGTAGAGAGCCAACCTCTTTCCTGCCTTAATATTGCACTCAGGATATCTGCCGCAGGGCGAGTGTAACAATCACACCCATAATCCCATTACTGGATGATGAAGGAGTTGATCACAAACTCTAGAAGCCTGCCCCATGACTGCATGAAGCCCCTCCCTCTCTCTCTCTCTCTCTCTCTCTCTCTCTCTCTCTCTCTCACACACACACACACACACACACACAAACACTGAAAATACTAACATAGCAATAGCACAAAAGATAATAAATGAAACTTATAATCCTTTAAAAAGGAAAACAGGAAAAATATAACCCTCATTGGTGCAACTCAACATCTATTGCAGTGCAGTGGTTGGTGTCAGTACACCACTATCTATTATTTGGTACTCAGATTTTTTCCCAGTACTTTTAGATATTTTGCTACATAGAATGTCTTACTTTTTTATTTGTGAAATAATAAGTACTTTGTAGTTCTTTCTGATAGGAGTTATAACAGCATTCTTACAGTATTTACTGTCAAATCTGTTTCCTTTTGGTATCTGAGAGATATTAACTCACCCATCATCATCTTATTTTTGCCTGATCCGAGAATTGTACTAATAATCTAATACTTTCAAATAAAATCATAGTTTCCAATCATTACCATTCAGGAACATTAGCTGAAAAGAAAGGAATTAGTGGTCAGTTTCAATAAAAAAGCATTAAGGAATATGTATGGCTTTTCCATCTTATTGCAGGGCAGAAGCAATCCTTGTTTGAACTGCAAAGAGAGAGGCTCTCCAGTGATGCTTGTGATTTGGCTCAAGTCAGACTACTATTGTCAGCAAGCTACAGAAAGTAGGCTGGGTCCAGCTACCAAAAAAATAAACCTTCCACATCCACGAAACCTGAATCTTAGTCTTGTGTCTATAATCTGGTGGCTGAATTCTGATCATAGGCTGAGCCTTAGTGTTACAGTTTGTGTCTAGTTGTCCCCCTCAACGCGTCATGTAAGTTACAGGGCAGACAGGGCTTGAGGAACAGGATTGACTTGATGTGAGGGGTCAGAGGACCAGGGCAGGGCTCAAGGGGCAGGGCTAGAGAGGCACCAACCATTAAACTGGCATCCCATGTTGGCCCCCAGAATAATAACAGTCTCTCTGAGGTGTGAGAGGGTTATCCTGGACAAGGCGGTGCCCTGGTATCTGCAGTTGAGGCTGTCTCGAGCAGAGAGGAGATGTTTAGAGGAGAGGCACTGACCCTCTCTCCTGTCTTGCTAAGAATTCAGGCTATTTTAAACTATGAAACCTTCAGTAATTGTGAGCTAAATAAACATTTCTTTCCTTTATTTAGAGTATCAAATATTTGTACCAGCAATGAGAGAAGAGTAACTAAGTCAAGTACTTAGCTACAAAGGAGTCTGGAACCTGTAGTTTTTATTATTTCATTTCCTGCACTGAGAAGTGACTTAGAATCAGTACTGTGGTTCATTTGCAACAAAAAGCCATTTTTGGTGTAAAGTATTTCTTACCATATTAATAAACCTCTAGTCTAATAGAGCTAGAATAGGAAATATATTGAACATCCCATAAGATAATGGTGAAATATAGGGAATTTCATGAGCTCACCACCAATGACTGTAAGTGATAAATTTATAAGAAATATCTAAATAGGCAACAAAAATGTTTTGCTTACTTTGTGATGGAAAGGACATAATAGAAAGAAAAAGAAAGAAGAAAGAAAGAAAAAAGAAAAGACACAGAGAGAAACTAGTAAGCACCTTATCTTAATGCATGTTAGCATAATTACTGAAAACAGTAAACTCAGCTACCAAGCAGGGTTCCTGCAGAAATGATAGCTGCAGTAGTGGTGACACTGTTAGCCTTCTTATGGGAATTTCATTGTCGTGCCAGACACAGGCTGCTTTTTTGTCACCAATGAGCTTTCATTTGGAGTAGAGTCGTGGTAGAGAAGGAGAACCCATATTCACACCATGGGAAAGCTCTCTGTGCTCTGTTTATGAGGCCGTCTTCTACAAGGACTCACTGGGCAAGCACCACAGTGATATCTTCCAGGTTTGTGATCCTTCTGAAGGGCTCTTCACCACTCTTCTCTGTATTCTCTTTAGCCTTCCACCTTCCCGACATGTCCGGGTGGACTGATAGCACAGCTAGGCTCAAGATAGTCTATCTTTTCTTCCGCATAAAGAAGTAATGAAAGTGTCTGTTGAGAATTTGCATGTTGCCCTTTCGCATGAGTCACAGAAGCTGTGACACTGAAAATATTTTATTTCTAGACGGAGTGGGCTTGTTTTTAGGAAACTAAGAATTTGAGTTTTGTTTTCACTCTTTGACACCATCAGACGAGTATTTGAGCTCTGACTTTTAATCTTTTATTTTATGAATTTAATACCATTTAAAAAACAGTATATTTCTGTTCCATTGGCTCTTTTTGCTCCCTTTAACTTCATCTACAATATTATTTATCCAGTCCTACAGGGTTTCAGCTTCACTGAAAGTATGGGCCTCAGTAGTAACCCAATTAATTTACTTTGTTTCCATAGACCATGAGATGCATGTCACCCTAAAATTAGGAAAGAACTCAACATATTTCAGTCTTCTTTAGACAGATACTCAATATTAAAATTCTTTATATTCCTCAAGATCATTTGCCTGCAAATCACTTTGTAGTATCTACATCTATTAAATTATTTTATTAATAAATAATAAAAATCAGCTCTTGATAAGTTAACAATGACAAAGTTTATTTGAATAGCTGAGGTAGAGAACAGGATTCAAGAGTTGGCAAAAAACAGTGCTGAAGAGAAAAACTGAAGCAGAAAATATCTGGATTGAATCAGAACTTCAACAAGAGAAATACAAGGGTTTTCTCAGTAGGCGTTGTTCTTACAAGGACTTGTAGATAAGGATATCATCAGTGTGTGCAGTACAGTCTTTTTAAAAGGCAATTATAGTAGGATAGAGAAGCAATAGAAGGTGCAGTCATGTTTAGTGTGTCTCCGTGGCTCCTTCTTGTTTAGCCAGAGTAAATTTCCTATCTACTCCCCTCACAAAGTTAGTGGTACATAAAAATTCTCACTTTTATCTAGCAAATTCAGATTACATATTAGTTTTTCATAGAAAGTTTCCCACCTACATTTTTTAACATCTTTGCTAGAATCATGATTGAATAAGCCATTTAAATTTTTCACATTTGGACTACTTATATAGTTAACATACTAGCTGTTAAATATTTAAGTACATGTAACAGCTGTAAGATCCACATTTTGTTAGATTAAAGTTTTGTTTCACTGGCCTGAATCTAACTTTGTATTTTGAAATTTAGGCTAAATGTACTGAGAACAAAAATCAGTACTCAACTACCTGAGGTAATTACCTACTCAGATGGTCTTTGAATTTACTTAGGAATTTTCCATAAAAGTCAAATTTAATAAACCAGACCTACATGGGTAAATGTCATATAATCTATCTAATGTAAGAACTCAACAAAAGAAATAAAAATAGAAAAGTATGATATAGCTAAAAGGAAAGCAAAAATTTAAGGATTAACAATGAACAGAGAGCTAGGAGAAAAATTAGGAAACATGGTAGGGACAAAACCATGCATTTACATACAAAAGTTGGTCAAGACCATGGTCCTAAAAATCTCTAACAGTTATTCAAATTTAAAAATCTATAGCTAAAACAGTTGATGCTATCAAAGAACATTCAACAAGCCCAAAATTCCAAGATAATGAAACCCAGTACCATTGTTCACTGTTCTTTCCTCTGTGTCTCTGAAGTGCCATTATTTCTGTCATGGGCCCTTGAATGTCATCCAACTGGAATATCATGTTGGCTTAAACTCTTGCTAGGATCATGTAAATGCAGAAAAGATACTAAAAATCTATTGTCTAAAAATGATTGCTAAATGAAAGTTGCCTAGATAATTGCTATGATTCACTAAATGAAGTGAAATATTTTATTACATTACTATATCTAAAAAGCATGTTATTGTGTGACTTTCTCTATTGTACTATTACTATGTTCATTTGACTATGTAATATACCATTGCCTATATTTTGAGGCATTTTGTGGAAAGAGTCCAAGTGCTTTCTGCTCTGTTCCAGATGTTTGGAATAATATGTGACTGGTATGAAACTAACAATAGAAAGATAATTTTAACAGGAAACAGTTACATTATCACAATGCAGAGAGATGAAGTTTTTTTTTAAACCATACAACTTTTGTATTGTTAAGTCATAAAGATGCATCAAAATTAAAAAGCACAAATTACAGGAGACTTAACAAAACTACTAGGCGTATCAAAGGAAGAGAAAACAGTACGAGGCTCAGAGCAACTATGAACATGGTAGGACACAGGGGGAACAGTGAGCATGTGCTGAAGATATGAGGGGAGAGGACCTGGTCATATTTTGATCTTAGACATCCAGCTGGTCCTCTGTGCGATCTTCACTTTCATCATCATCCAGGAGATCCCCTCCTCAGCAGAGTCTTCCGCAGAAGCCGCAGACTCCATCTGCACATCAGTTTCATCTTTCTTTTGGGACGTGGTTGTCTTCCTCTTCAGTCTTATCATTCTTCATCTCACTGCTTGTTTGCTATGTTCCTTTTCAATTTTCTCCAGGCTTTCCATTAAAGAATCCACTTCTTGCTTTATCTGCGTCAGCTCCTTCTTAATGGCCTGAAGGTCTTCACCTTTCAACTATCCAGACTTGGATGAAGATCTGAGCTGGCAAATCTTAGAATTGAAGCCACTCTTGCTCCTCAGTAGGTGCTTCCTGATACCCACTGGCGTTTTGAGGGCACTACAGCCCAAGCTATAGGAGGAGGAGGAGGAGGAGGAGGAGGAGGAGGAGGAGGAAGAAGAAGAAGAAGAAGAAGAAGAAGAAGAAGAAGAAGAAGAAGAAGA
>PVJA010014924.1:0-46451 GCA_004027025.1 Myocastor coypus
GAGGAACCGTTACAGTGGCACACATTTGTAATCCTAGCAGAAAAGGGGGCTGAGGCAGGATGACTGGCAAGTTTAATTTCCACCTGGGAAACTTAGGGAGATCCTATCTCAAAAAGAAAAAGGAATAGATGGGGATGTAGTTCAGTGGTAATGGCACTAGGTTCAGGTTCCATTACTGCAAAAAACAAAGAAAGAACCACTGAGTGTTCTAAAACATTTTTGATACTAATACTAATATATAATGGTAATATGGTACTATAAACTCCATAAAATCTGTTTTGTTGTTGTTGTTATTGTTGTTGTTGTTGTTTGTACCAGGGATCAAACTCAGAACCTTGTACTTTCCAGGCAGGCACTTATGCCACTGAACTATCTCCCCAGTCCTCCATTTCTAAAATATAAAAAAAGTAACAATTACATATTACAAACGTCCCAGTGAAAATAAAATTACTGAAAACAGTAAGATAACTAGGATGAAAATTAAGTCTCAAAAAAGTTGCCAAATGGAGCTGGAGAGATAGCTCCGTGGCACAAGTGTCTGCCTGGCATGTGCAAGGTCCTAAGTTTGAAACCCAGTCCCACCAAAAAAATTTTTTAAAGTTGCCAAAAAATTATACATATTATGGAATACAAGAAAATTAGTGATATTTTTAAAATAATCAAAACATCTTAACATCTGAATAATGTTAACAATGTATCTTAATAAACACAAGCCCACAAATATTTACAAATCTAGTGGGAAAAGACAAGCCAAAAAAAAAAAAAAAAAAAAAAAAAAAAAAAAAAAAAAAAAAAAAAAAAAAAAAAAAAAAAAAAAAAAAAAAAAAAAAAAAAAAAAAAAAAAAAAAAAAAAAAAAAAAAAAAAAAAAAAGCCACAAAACAAAATGAAACTGACTAGCTGAGCATGGTGGCACATGCCTATAATTCCAGCACATCAGAGGCTGAGGCAGGATGATTGATGAGAGTTTGAGACCAACCTGGGCTACAAAAGTGAGTTCAAGGCCAGCCTAAACTGCATAGCAAGACCCTATCTCAAAAAAAAAAAGACAAAAAATAATAAAAAATAAAATTAAAGCAGGTCTTAGCTAGAATATCAACTCTACCAATTAGTGGCATTAGGCTTTTCTAAAATACGTCTATATTTATCAAATGAGGGTAATACACATTATTGAAGATTTAATATACAAGCAAATGTGTATTATCCAAATTTTAACTTTGAATAAGTAGACAAACTTCAGTAGTACTCTTGTCATACAAATTGGTAGAAATTAGGAGATACCAGCAAAGAAGTCAGATGTTTAGCCACATTGAGTAAGACAATGTTAACACCCATGCCAATACCAATAACTGACAAAGTAGAATAGAAAAGATTTGGTGAAGAGAAAATCAAGGTTTAGATTTGCTGTGATAACATGATACAGATCTAAATCCACAGATAATACAAAGTATGAAAACCCTGGGTCTTGAACTCAGAAGATAACTCTAAAAACAAAATTTCAAGGACTAATAACACACAAGAAAAAGCAAAGAACAAACAATCAAGAAATGGAGAGAAGGTCTGCAGAGGTGGCTCAGCAGCCTAGGTTTACCCCTGTACCACATGCCATGCCAGCACCACCATGCACACACCAAGCCAGCCACTGAGACCTGGCATGGTAGCTGGTCACACACCTGTAATCCAAGCACTAGGGATGCTGAAACAGGAGGAACGCTACAAGTCTGAGCTGCATAGTGAGACCTTGTACCAAATACATTAAAAAGAAAAGAAACAAAGAATAAGGAGCCAGCTATAAAAGAGTACAAAAAGGAAAGTTTCAAAAGTAAAAGGTAGTCAGTAGTGTTAATGAGCAGTATTTGTCAATTTTAATACTCTTGGAAATCTGATGGCCGGTTCAGCAAAATTTTGTTGACACCAAATCAGATATTTAAATAAATGATACTACTTAGGTCCCCTAATTTTATCAGCATTTGACATAGCTATATAAAAATTTAATCATCCTCTACAAAGCTTAAAAAGACTACTGAATATTTGTTTCTTCAATTCCCTAGCAATTCCAAATACAAATTACAAATTAAAAACACGTATCACTATTTTATAAATGTCATGCTTGCCAGGCAAGCTCGTTTATATCAGGGTTTTTTTAATAAAAAGTAAATAGATTATTGAGTAATAAAAGTTTGAAAATCATAGCCTCCTTTAGAGAAATCTGGCACTGAAGAGAATACAGTATGAATGATTACTCTACTGAGTTTAAAAACTCACACAGAGATCTCATAAGCTTTTTATGGATTAAGTGGTTTTGTTTTCAAAAGCCGGAATAGGCCAAGGTCAAGATTAGGAAATGAATGTAAAGAAATATTTAAAGCCCCAATAATAAAATTAAAAGTCACTGAGAAAAAGATAATCACAAGGTAATAGTACTGATGTCCAGTCATCACTAAATTATTGCCCATGAGTAACAAACTATATAAACATTCCTATCCTCAAAATAAGTTGCACAGGCAGGGTATAGTAATAAGCATCTGTGATCCCAGCACTGAGGTGGTTGGGGCAGGAAAATCCCTGTATATTGAGGTCAGCCTGGACAACAAAGTGAGTTTAAGGGCAGCCTATACTACATAGTGAAACTGTATCTCAAAATGACAAAAAAAAAAAAAAAAAAAAAACCACAAAGCTTGTACTACCAAAGTTCACACCAAGTACAGTAGACTTAAATCAAGTATAGCTCTAGTTCAAGAAGGGCTGTGACATAGAAATGAAGAAATTTTTGAGTCTGCCAAACAGGATCAAATTTCTGTTCCTCCACTGACTATAATAACCTTAATGTTACTTAGCTTCCCTAAAGGAGTTAATTTTTCAGTAATATTTATGCCATAAGATATTATGAAGAGTAATATTTATGCCATAAGATATTATGAAGAGTAATATTTATGCCATAAGATATTATGAAGAGTAATATTTATGCCATAAGATATTATGAAGATCAAAACAATTTATACACAGAGCTTAGCAGTGTCTGGCACAAGATGATCATTTAAGAAATATAGCTATAATCATCAAACTAAAATTTTTTTTTTTTTTTTTTTTTTTTTTGTCTTTTTGAGACAGGGTCTCGCTATGCAGTTGAGGCTGGTCCTGCACTCACTTTTGTAGCCCAGGCTGGTCTCGAACTTGCACCAATCCTCCTGCCTCAGCCTCCCGAGTGCTGGGATTACAGGCGTGAGCCACCACGCCCGGCTAAACTAAAATATATTTATAAATATAACATCAAAGGATAATCATCAAACAAGGTGAGAAAAATCACTATGGGGCTACTTTATGAAACTTGTTTCACTTCTATAACAGAAAGACTAAAAACTCCAACCAAAAGATATACTGACATATTCAGTTTTGAATAAACTACTCCCAGATCACTAGTTTAGGGATTCCACAATGACAACTGAGACTAGATAGGTATTTTTTAATACTTCTACATGTGTCTCATAATGTAAGACATTTTTGAGTAAAATCTAAATTCCAAGACTAACATTCCTTATGTCTTTATAGAAAAAGAACTATCTGAAGCATAAAACAAGTATACATTATACTAGGGTCAAATGGCATCAATTTAATATAAATCCTTTACTAGTTGTTTAATTTAAAAATAATTCAAGTGTACAGTCTTACACTAACGCAATGATATTCTAAAGTATACTAAAAAGAATCCCCTCAGAACTGCCAGTTGGATGGAAGGCAGTAATAGAGAAATGCAATAGTTGACAGCTCTGCATTGATCAGTATTCTTCCCTATAATCTACAGTTTCACTTTTATCTATTTTTCATAGTTTGGGCTCAATTCATTCCAGACCTTTTTTAAAACTGAACAATGATATTAACCTATACCAAATCTCTTCTCCAATTTCAAAGATAAGAAACATTCAGTTAAAACTATATTGGTATTCATAATTAACACATCCAAAATTTTTCAAGGAAATTTTAAGTGTTGCAGATGTATGATTAAGTGGGACTGTTTTAGTTCTTCCTGTCTTTAGTAAATCATTTCTAAATTTTAGAGCAAACACCATATTTTGAACTATTTTAAGGATACATTTTGTTATATCTATTCCTAAAGCAACACAAATATAACTACTGTATTAAAGCCGGGCGTGGTGGCGCACGCCTGTAATCCCAGCACTCGGGAGGCTGAGGCAGGAGGATCAGTGCGAGTTCAAGACCAGCCTGGGCTACAAAAGTGAGCTCAAGGCCAGCCTGAACTTCATAGTGAGACCCTGTCTCAAAAAGACAACAACAACAAAAAAAAATACTGTATTAATACTAAATGAAACAAAATGTGGGACTTCTTTAGAATGAATATAAGGTTAGAGACAAAAACCAAGACATTAGCTTTTTTATACACTTTCTGTGTATGATATATATATATGGGATTGTAAGTTTTGATTAGAAATACATTTTAAATATCAAACCACTCAGTTTAGGAGGAAAAATATGCTACTGCTGACAAAACTGAAATTCTATTAACAGAAATAGCCATACTAGGGGCTGGGGAGATAGATAGCTCCATGGCACAAGTGCCTGCCTGGCAAGTGCAAGGTTGTGAGTTTGAACCCCAGTCCCACAAAAAATTTAAAAAATAAAAAGAAAAGAAAAAGAAAAAGAAAGGGCGAGCCATACTACATAACTATCAAGTTTTTAAATGAATTAAAAAAACATAATTCAAATCAAAATGGAATATAAGTTATATTGTAGATATGTCAAAAGTTTTACATAAAAGCCAGTCTGTGAATTATAAAAATTCATTTTCATTATTCAACATGAATACGTACAGATAAGAGTCGAAGACTAAAATGTATCTGTCACAACCCTTTAACAACATACTGCTGAAGTTAGTCCCAAGGCAAGTGTGCACACATGCAATTTATTTTCTAGTAAAAATGTACCCCCCAAATATAAAGCAGTTTCCTGTTACTCAGATTCTAAATATATGGAATTTCTGTGGTAAATTGTATGACATATATTAAAAGTAAATGAACTTAAATGTCAACAAAATTGAACAAGAATAGGTAAACAAATTCTAAACAGGAAATGTTCAAAAAAGTCATTCAATGATAATTATTTAGTTAATAGGCCACTAACCTTATTTTGTTTTATAATCACCTAAGTGTAACCTCTAGGCCAAAACCAATATACCCACCAACCCCACAAACACAGAAAGTATGTCTAATAAAAATTATTTTTACCTGTAAATTGTTTTCTGTGACTCTGTTCCACCAAACCATATTGATGGGTACTCCTGATTTACACCTGTCAGCAAGGCAGCCAATATGGGTCTTTGTTTTTCGTGCCTTTGATCCCACCGGAACTAGCCTCTCCTCCAGCATCCCCAGGCGATACTTCCTTGGCTAGGAAAGAGAAGGAAAGAAACCAGCCACTCCTAACATCCCCCACACTAATCTAAACTAACAACTAATACACAGAAGGTATCAGAAATGGTGGACAGAAAACAAGCAAAATTTCTAAAACACTCCCTTCTAATGTACTCATCACACCCACCAAATCCCACCCCAACCCTACCCACACTTCTAAAATAACCACCGTACTAATAAGGCTGGACAATCTCACATAAGGCAACAGGTGTTTTATAGAGATATTATCTGATTTTATAAGACTTTATTTAGGAAACAGAGCTTAACTTTATTAGCAAAGTAAATGCTTTGCAATTTTTTCACTTGAACTTACCTATTCTTAATGCAATATGAAGAAAAGGCTTCAAGGGCACCAAAAGACATGAAAATCTCAAAACCACATCTTTTTCAGCATCTTTTTTTTTTTTTTTTTTTTTTGCGGTACTAGGGACTGAACTCAGAACCTTGCATTTACCAAGCAAGCACTTATTCTACTGAGTTATCTTCCAGGCCCACAGCAACTTATCTTGCTATCTCATTTCTTACTGAGAACTAGCCTGGTTAAAGAAAGCAACTTACTGCTAAAAAATAACTTTTTTCAAAATTGTTTTAATTCCATGTATAAAAGATGAGAGTATAAGGACAGTCACTCTATCTTAATTGGTCATTTATCTTAAGTTATTAAAAAAAAATAAAAAGCAAAGAAAAGGGAATTTTAGACTAAAAAAAAAAGGAAAATAATACAAATTCCTTTGATCTTTTAAATCTTCTCAGTAATTTAAACTGACTGATACTGAATAAACTGCCCCCAAAATTATAAGTTCATAGGCTAACATAACAAAGTAAAGTATCTTAACATATTAGCAAGGCTTGTATGTGACAATTACATGAAGATTATTTCCACTATCTTCTCTTAATTATATGAACTCTGCCCTAAATTGCATCTTAAAGGGAATTAACATTTACATACAAATTTTGCCCCTTTCAGAGAATATACTGGAAAGATACCTATTAAAAACCTGATATAAGGAACCAGCAAGCTCAGTGGTCTAAAGCGTCTGCTTAAGCAACCTTAGGAAACCACAGGGACCGAAGTTCAATCCCCAGCACTGCATGCTGTGCCAGCCCCACGCCCAGGGCAGGCTGAGCTGGCCATAACATAAATAAAGTTTTTTTTTAAAAAAAGAAAAGTCTAACATAAGAAAGTCTATGTTTACCCATTATCCAGTCAAAATTTTCCTCAAATAACAATGTCAGACAAAACTTAAAAAGAGCAGTCTAACCACAGAGAGAACTAACCTGAAGAAAACATCTAATGTCTAAATTATAATAACTTGCAAATGAGGTCTACAGAGAAATTATTCTATGCAAATTAGATTATCCTCGCCACAAGTGAACCCATGTCACACTGTCTTTGACTTCAAATCTAACATAATTGAACATGTATAAAGAAAAGCAACTACAATGCCTACCTAACCCAATACCTGTAACAGTAGACACGGTTTACGATACTAACATAGTTCTACTTTTATGCAGTCTTAGACCAGTCCAGTTATCCTCAATGACCAGATCAGAAAGAACTTCTTAAGTGGAACAATTTTAAAGAACATCATTCCTTATAATATAATTCCTTTTGATAGAGGGTAAGACTAAACTCGTACATCTTTGTATTTAAGTTGATAACTGTAGAAGTTTTGACATACAGTAACAACAATCTTAAAAGTATTCACTAATATAAAATTTATTCCTCAGAAAATTCCTAAGCTGAAGATTATGCTAACTTTACAACAAAACTGCAACACAACAGAAGAGATTTATTTAAAAAATCACAACATGCCAAAGAGGATTTAAAGCAGTGGTTCTCAACCTTTCTAATGCTGTGACCCCGCAGTACAGTTCCTCATGTTGCAGTGACCCCAAACCAAAAAATAATTTTGGTGGCTACTTCAAAACTGTAATTTTGCTACAGTTATGATTCGGAATGGCTTTAAGTGACCTCTGTGCTTTGGTCATTCAACCCTCACCGGGGTCACAACCCACAGGTTGAGAACCACTGATTTAAAGATATTTAAACCCCAGCCATATTTGAATGCAAGAAAATTAGTTTCTATAGTTCAGACTCTACAAATTTAGACCAACTCTGACCCAGACCTTACAGTGAGGAAATCTGCTCTCTATGGAGCAGTGAATTAAGGAACACGGAAATTATAAACACAGCCAATATTTTCATCTTCCCTCCCCAACACTCCTCACTACATAATTATGCTTTCTATGTTTCCAAAGTGGAATTCATCACTCTTCTTTCTCTTCCACATGCCCAAAACCTGTACCCTGTAACTCTTTAAGTAGAGATCTTCTTTATGTTGGTTTTTTTTTTTTCAACAAAACTCCAATTTGTCTTTGTAGCTAAGTAACATTCCACTGTACAAAAATACATCTTTTTCAACCATTCCTCAGGTGATGGACATTTTGTTTGTTTTCAAGATTTGGCTATGACAAATTGCGCTGCTATAAACATGCTTGTACATAAGATTTCTTGAAAGTATGTGGCAATATTGAATCATATGTCCAGTCTTGTATAACTGTATCTGTTCATCTGAGGCACAGATTTGATGATAAAAATGGATAATATGGAGGTGGGCATGGTGGCACATGCCTGTAATACCAGAACTTGGGAGGCTGAGGTAGGAGGACTGATGTGAGTTCAAGATCAGCCTGGGCTACAAAAGTGAGCTCAAGGCCAGCCTGAACTGCATAATGAAACACTGTCTCAAAAGATTAAAAAAAAAAAAAAAGATAATATAGCAATCATTGTTAAACAGCTATTCTTGTTTTGAAAATCTGTAACATGTATTATATGTTACCCTGTTTCTCTTTCTTGGCTTTATTTTTACTCAATATAAAATCAAATTATTTTCTCTCTCTAAAAAGCACATAATCTGGTGAGAAATATAGTCCTTTCTATTTATGAAGAAAAATACTCCAACCTGCCAATATGAATAAAAACTTTAATGCAAAACTAAAATCTGTTTCACTTCATGAAGAGATCTAAGATACAGTACCATTTAGAATTCCATTTTAGGGCTGGCCAAATAGCTCAGCAGATTAAAGTGCCTGCAAGCAGGCAAAGGGACCAGGGTCCTGGGCCTCCTGGGGCCAATTGAGACTGTGTGTGGTGACACAGCCTATAATCCCAGCTATTGGGAGGCTATAAACAGGCACATCACTTGAGTACCATCTAGTAATAAGCCCATGAACATCCTGTAAACGCTTCCCTAAGAAAGTAAAATGAAATTCCATTTAAACAAAACACAAAATGAGCCAGGCATAGTGGCAAATGCCTGTAATCCCAGCACTTGAGAAGCTGAGATAGGAGGATCACTGCAAGTTCGAGACCAGCTTGGGCTACAATGTGAGCTCAAGGCCAGCCTGAACCAAATAGCAAGACCCTGTCTCAAAAAGACAAAAAAAAAGACATTGAAAAAAACGATGGCAGCAATAGAAAGCATGATAGT
Organism: Myocastor coypus; assembly: GCA_004027025.1. Classification (NCBI taxonomy): domain Eukaryota; kingdom Metazoa; phylum Chordata; class Mammalia; order Rodentia; family Myocastoridae; genus Myocastor; species Myocastor coypus. The sequence continues at coordinate 8,919 of PVJA010014924.1, forward strand.
GAGGCAAAAGATTGCTATATACAAGTCTCCTTGTATAGACCGTAAACTACAATATTACTTCATGTGAAGTATCTGATTTCCAAATTATCTAAAATACTATTTATCATTTAAAAATATTTTCAATCAAAAAGCTACATACCAATTTTTTGCATTCAGAACTGTTCTAGTTCAGAATACAATGACATACAAACTCATTTCTCCTTCAAAATTGATACAGCTTATGCTGGTGGTAACAAACCTATGGCATATGTGCCATTGCAGGCTGGCTGTTACCACTGAAAGCTCTAAAACATTTAGTATCACTGGTCCAAGCAGTAACATAAACATGTAAACAAAATGTAACTCCTTGGCATATCTTCACATACAGTCAAATTAGCAATACAGTAGACACAAAGGTGCTTCAAATGGAAGGCAAGTATCTAAGCAGATTTTTGAAGGAAAACCAGTGTGCCTATAGAAAATAAGGCCTTCACTCTCCAATGCCACACACCGAAAAATCAGAATGTAAGAAACAGCAGATACACTGAGAAAAACATGTATACAGAGGCATAAAACCACCACGACAGACTTAAGCTTCAGCTGAGATTTAAAAATAATTATATTTACTGTTTGTTGAGGTTTCGTTTTTTAATATGTGTGTGTGTGTGTGTGTGTGTGTGTGTGTGTGTGTGTTTGTGTGTAGTATAGGAAACTGAATCCAGGGATGTGCTATCACTGTACTATAACCCATTCCAGCATGGCTGGAACTTGTTATACTCCTGCCTTGGCCTCCTGAATGCATAAGATTATAGGTATGCACCATCACACCCACTTATTTACTGTTTTATATAACATACTTAAGAATTTGTGCTTCGCCAGGCATGGTGGTGCACACCTGTAGTCCCAGCACTTGGGAGGTTGAGGCAGGAGAATTGGTGTGAGTTTGAGACCAGCCTGAGCTACAAAAGCCAGTACAGGCTAAGGAAAAGATGAAAGTCAAGGGAAAGATGAGAGAGGCAAATAATATCTTATGAGAGATATTTGTTTATGAAATTTTTCACACTGTTCCTCCATAACAGACTCAACAACCCTTCTTCCTTCCTTAGTTCCTGAAATCTTCAATTAAACCAAACTAAAAATCAATACTGGAGGTATGGGGGATAAATTCCTTTGTTAATCATCTGTTTTTGGCAGCCTGGTCAGTCCCAGCATTCTTTTTATCATGAGACAGAAGCATTTTAAAATATCATATCCTAAAGATCAGAGGCTTTTCTGCTTCACCAATCACTAAGTTAATACTATGTATCAGAATTACTAATTGTGAGCAGTCTAAAACTAGCTGGTTTTTATTCTCTCATTTCAATATATATACAACTTTTAAGTCCTAAGATTCATGACAAACATGACTATTATCTTTCTGCACAAAATCTAATATGAGCATAAGATACTAGTTGAAAATACTTTTACTTTATATTGAATTTTTTTTTCAACTCCTTTGGTCAGCTGCAGTGGTGCATACCTGTAATTCCAGCTACTCAGGAGAGACTAATGTGTAAGATGACAAGTTTGAAGGCGGTGGGGGGGGGGGCCTGGGGGGGCTGGAGGGGCTGGAGATGTAGCTTAATAATAAGACTGACCCCTGCATGTACACATACACACCTGCATGTACAGACACACACACACACAGCCTGAACAAAATTTCCAAAGATTTTAAATAAAAACCTTGAAAATTTATTGTAAAAGAATAGATCTATACTCTCTCCTGTACGCTCACGTGCCGAAGGTCTAATGTCCAGCTAGTCTAATGTCCAGCTGGGAAGCTGTGGAAACTTTTTTTTTTAGAATTTTTAATTTTATTTATTTATTTTTTCCTTGCTTCAGAACCTTTATTTGTTTAGTCACTCATTTTTATGGCCGGCTCAGCCCACCCCGAGGGCAGGACTGGCGCAGCATGTGGTGCCAGGGATCGAACCGGTCCCTTGCTCTCTCCTTTGCTTTTTCTAACTGCCTTGAGATGAGCCACTATGCTCCACTTTGCCTTCACTTTCTGACTCAACACTTACCCAGAAGCAATGAAAACAGTTTAGTGCCTAGGTAAAGACCAATTTATAAAAGTTTCTATGTAAACAAAGTCAAAACTACCATATACTAACCAATTTTCAGCACACAGCCGTTTTGGTCACTACAAAACAGCACTATCTCTAGAATGTCTCACATTATCCAACAGGTATTACACATCCTAACCTAATTTAACAAACTAGAGAAAATATTTCTCCAGGACAGTTTCCAAAGCCCTGAATTGCAAGAACCCAGTTCAAATGTCAAAAATGTTAATAGCTATACTTCAATATTTGAAATCTAATATAATGAATGACTTGACACTGTAAAGTGTTCATATTTTATTGATCAGAACATCTTCACAAATAGAAACAGTATCGCACACACATATGAAGTATACCTTCATTACACAACACTTAATGAACATATAAATTCATTTATCTTTTGCGGGAACAACTCAGCAACATACCTCCTGCCACATCTGAAAATATTATATCCACTAACTAGTAACCTCTGGCCTAGGACTTACTATACATTTATTCCCAAATAAATCTGTACCTCTTTTGCAACCTCCTCTAACTTCAAATGGTTTTTTCTTAACTAAATGTCCTAATAGCTTAGTAAATTTGCAATTACAGACAATTCCATCATCTGGGGCACCTAGACTGATTAAAACTATTGGAGTTTCTGAAATAAATTTTCATCAATGATTGATGGAAAATACCAATTCCAAGTTAAGTGTAAGATGTCTGATACTCTTAGAAAGACAGTGTTGCTAAGCTCAAGTACCTATGTTATACAGTAATAGTATCACAAAGCTTCTCTTCTGGAGGGTTAAGAATGTAAGTTTATAGAACAAAAATTAGAGAAAAAGGGATAATTATGGAATCCTGGATTATGTATACAACTACTTTCTCTTAGTTCAATGAGAAGAAATTTTTGTGCCAACAATGATTAGAAAAAATATCGTGTCTACATCCTGTGTTCTGTATAACTGCTACAAGGACAATATGCATTGTAACAATTATTGGGAATGTACTACTAACATGTTTTTGAAAATGTCACACTGTTATTTCTTTTTTTTTTTTTTTTTTTTTGGTCTTTTTGAGACAGGGTCTCGCCGTACAGTTCTGGCTGGCCTTGAGCTCACTTTTGTGTCCCAGGCTTGTCTCGAACTCACACTAATCCTCCTGCCTCAGCCTCCCAAGTGCTGGGATTACAGGCATGAGCCACCGCGCCCGGCTCCTGTTATTTCTTATTAAAAGAAAAAAAGGGAAAAAATGAAATAAATTTTCATAAAATTATCAACACAGGGACATACCTATACCTAAATTACTAATTAGAAATTTTAATGTATTTGAATTCTAATTATTCCAATATTAATTAAGAATAAATCTATCCCTTCAAATTACTACAGCTTGGAGTTGGGGGGTAGCTCAGGGGCACAAGTGCCTGCCTGGCAAGTACAAGGTCCTGAGTTCAATACCTGGTTCCACTAAAAAAAAAAAAAAAAAAAAAATCACTACATCTTGGGTTCAAGGAATTTTCTCCTTGGGTAAAAAGCTTCAAATTTAAAAATAAACTAACAGCTTCCCAGATTATTTTGTATTTTGTCTCTTCACTATCATTAATTGTGATCATATTATTAAAATATATTGGGTTATTTATGTTTTCACTGTTTAAACAAGGACAGTAGGATAGGTTGGGCAAGTGGGTCTATAGAGAGTAGCTTATAGAAAACCAAGTTGTCAATGTTAAAGACTCACAAACAAATAATATCTCTATATGAAAGATTTTTTTATTTTGTAGAGTTAAATACTAGTCATGTAGAAGATATAGCTAAAAAAAAAAAACAGCTGGGTAAAAATACACACAAATTTAGTAATTGCACAATATTATTTACCTACATAAATACACATACAAATATTATTAAACTGCTGAGTCAGTTTAGATTTGAAAATATAAACAATAGTCTGTTTCTGTTCTTTTTTTTGCAGGACCAGGGTTTGAACTCATGACCTTGCCTTTGCCAGGTAGACACTTGTGCCATAGAGTTATCTCCCTGGCCCCCTTCTACTTCTGTTCTTAAAACATCACTATTCAAAGGATTTTTATGCCACCAAAAATAAAATTAGTTAGAATATTCTTGCAAAGCAAAACTAAAGTGAAGTTCTGAAGAACTATTATGTCTAGCTGGGTAGTACACTGGAATGCACCTGAAATCCCAGTTATCAAATCTGCTTGTGAATAAAGAAAGCAAATTTCAGTTTGTATGTTTAAATATGGCAAAGCATCAAGCACTATACTACTATATGCAACCTAAAAGTTTTACGATGAATTTTCAAAAAGAATAGTCCAATAGAAAAATGAGAAAGGATATGAAAGAAACAGAAAGCTCAACAATACCAATAGTCAAATTTAAATAGGTCATCTCTGCCTAAAAATTACAAAGAAAAATTACCGTGTACTATAGAGTATTACAGTGTTTCTAGACTGCAGAAAACCCGAAACCCAAGGTTAAGAATATAAATCCCACACTTTTGAAAGGTTGTCAATTACCAAAGCTTGTCAATTACCAAAATTTGTGCGCCTTCTGCCCTACAAAATAAGTTGAAAGAAATTTACATTGAGCTAATTATGGACAAAGGAGGCATAGGTTAATCAATATTTTATCTCATCCATAGAGCTAGTGGCCTTCTTCCACTATGTCTCTATTTTTCTTTTCTTTTCTTTTTTTTCTTCTGAGGGGGGATACACTGAGCTATTTTTCATCTTATAGGATACTCAATCATCATATTTTTCCCAAATTGCCCTATATAATTTTGCTTTTCTTTGACAAGTAAATTATTATTATGACTGTCCTTTTTAAAGAACTACTCTCAAAAATAACTGAGATGATTAAATAATAGGCACAAGATATTTATAAAAATATTATTTAAGCTTACTATACTACCTGGAACAAAATTATTATTAACATAAATAAAAACAAGTTTCTCCCTGCCTGTCACTAAATTTAATAATACCTTTGATAGGGGCCGGCAAGATGGTTCAGCAGTCTAAAGAGCCTGCTTAGGAAAGCTTAGGCAGCCGCAGGGTTCAATCCCTGGTACCACATACTGTGCCAGCCCTATCCCCAGGGCAGGCTAAGCTGGCCATAATAATAAAAACCACAAAATAATAATAATACCTTTGATGGATTTTCACCAGATTTGGAGGACATGTGTGAGAAGCTAACAAGAAGCTTCTGCAGGGAGGAAAAGGAAAACAAATTAATGTTAGGAGAAAAGAGGCTTGAGCATATCACAGTAGACATCCTCAGAACAGCTTTTTTTTTTTTTTTTTTTTTTTTTGTCTTTTTGAGACAGGGTCTCGCTATGCAGTTCAGGCTGGCCTTGAGCTCACTGTGGTAGCCCAGGCTGGTCTCGAACTCGCACTGATCCTCCCGCCTCAGCCTCCCAAGTGCTGGGATTACAGGCATGCACCACCATGCCCGGCCAGAACAGCTTTAAAACTCTTCCTAGTGGGAAATTTTAGTATGTCCCAACAATATTTATTTAAGCTATAGTTGATACTTAAGCAAGGCTTCAATGGCTTAGCCAACACCATCAATCTTTTACTACCAATAATAGCTACCTTTTGTTGAAAACTTCTGTACCAGATGACACATCCAACTTAATCCTCAGAGCAGCTCTACAAAGTAGGCACTAAGTATTACTATTCTCTTTTTTTCCAATGAAACCAAAAGGTTGCTAAATTAAATACACAAAGAATAAGTGAAAAAAATAAAAGTTTAAATTTCACATCTCTCCTATCCAACTCCCAACTCTAAAACTGTATTACAACTCTCAACTCTAAAACTGTATTACTTAAATCTGTTAGAGGGGCCGGTGAGATGGCTCAAAGGTCTAAAGTGCCTATTTAGGCAACTGCAGAGACCATGGCTCAATCCCACAGCACCACATGCTGCGCCAGCCCCACCCCCAGGGGGCAGGCTGAGCCAGAAAAGGGGAGAGGGGGCAGGCTGAGCCAGAAAAGGGGAGAGGGGAGAGGGGAGAGGGGAGATCTGTTAGAATTATTCCTACTGTTTGCTTTTTGAAGAGAAGAGGCTCTGTACAAGCCAACCAGTTTTAGCATGGGTGTGCCATTACCTAGATAGCAGGATTCTAATAACTACCAGTTGCCACAGGGTGCCATATGTATCTCTCAAAGCCTAAAACCACACTTCCACTTTATGTAAACGGGGAAAGTACACATTCCCACAACTTGGCAAATAGAGGCAACTAGAAATTCAGTGATTTCAGAAAGTAGCTATTAAGTATATTTGGAATTTGAAATATAATTTTCCATAGTAACACTGCTGTACAATATTCAGGGGTAAAAGATTAAGAAACACAATAAACTGATGGCGCTAAATATAAATCTCAATTCATCAGAACACATATAAAAAACATTTAGACTAAAATGTCCTTTAAAATCAGTTATTTTTCAAAAAAAAAAAAAAAATTTAAATTAACCCTTCTTTGAAAGTCAGGAATGGTGGCACATGCCTGTAGTCTCAGCACTTGGGAAGGTAAGGCAGGAGGATTGATGCAAGTACAAGAGCAGCCTGGGCTACAAAAGTGAGCTCAAGGCCAGCCTAAACTGCATAGTGAGACCCTGTCTCAAAAAGACAAAAAAAAAAAAAAAAATCAGTTATTTTTCAGTACTTTCTCCATTTTCCTGACCGTTCTAAAAATTTTTCTTGAGATTTTTGATGTGGCAACAAAGCCTACCAATCATCAAGGGTAAGAAAAAATTTACATCCCAAACTATGTAAGTCATAATCCTATTAACTACTCCAAATTTACTCTGTTTTTCTTCATTAAAGAACTAGAAATAGGGATTGATGAAATAGCTCAACAATCTAAAAACACCTGCTTAGGCAAGCTTAGGCAACAATCCCCCAGCATCATAAGCTATCCCAGCCCCACTCCCAGGGCAGGCTGAGCCAGCGATAACTAATATGCTAACATACATACATACATACATACATACACACACACACATACATACAGTTTTAGAACTAAAAATAGTTCCAGTTTTACTGCTATTCTGTCTTTTGTTTCCTAGAGTACAAATATAAAGTTATCTTCTAGACTTCAGAAGAGATAATACACCAAAACAAATTTTAAATGTTAAATTACTCTAAAAATGTAAGATATCATTAGTAAGTCTGGCAATAGAGATGTCAAAGAAGGATGGATGTTAAGATAGCAAATGATACACAGTGGGGTCCAAACTGCATGCATTCAAAGATGAATGTGTAGAAAAGTACAATTAGTGGATTTTTCAAGCAGAATAAGCTGTGGACCTCCCCCATCCATGTCTCTTCACAAATAAACCATAGCAGATGAACCAAATACTTTGATCTCACTTTTCTTAGCCTAATGAAGAACTTCAAAACTAGGAACAGAGAAGAAAAACATGATAGTTTAAAAATCTTTGCCTGCTAATCCCAAAATATGTACCTCATATTATGCCACTATTACAAACATAATACAAATGTACATGAAAACTGGCACATGGACTAAAACATGCTAAAAGTAAATAAACTGAAGAAATATAAAAAGACAGGTACTAGTGCTTTTTCTTTTTTAATTGTTGATGTTTTAGTTTGTTTGTTTGTTTGTTCATTTTTGGGGGTGTGTGGAGACTGATAGGGACCAAATACAAAAATGATTTGGTGAACTAGAGGAAGAAAGTAACCCAGAAAATATAAAAGGAAAAGTGAAAAATACTAGGCACAGACTGCAAAGGCTTCTCATTTTACTAGGATTTGTATCGATTATTTTGTGGTGACCTTCTATGAAGACTTGCAGCTTAGGAAAAAAATTAGGAAGACACCACAGCACTAAACCACCTCATTTATAAACATGTATTTTCAAAGTCTACTTTTGTCAAAAACATATGCTGTTGATTTCTTGCCCAACGTTCACTATTAGCCAAGATCACATTTGTGATTCAGGGTAACTCTCCATCTCAAATCATTTCTTTTCAACAATCTTTTCATAATAGCACTCAGCTTTCTACCTAACATGTATTAAGGTTTCCTCACATATTAATCTCTTCTACATTAACTCTCACTTACAAAAAAAACTTAAAATCATCTCAATGCTCTGGGGAGCTAGCTTTTCCTTATGCTATAAAGCTAGAATTTAAATTCTTCCACCATTAATCTTGGCCAAGAATAAATATGCATATTTCAAATTATACTTTTTATGACTATAAAAGTACATACAGTAGCCTATAATCCCAGCACTTGGGAAGCTGAGGCAGGAGGATCAGTATGAGTTCAAGACTAGCCTGCGCTACAAAAGTGAACTCAAGGCCAGCCTGAACTACACAGTAAGACCCTGTCTCAAAAAGACAAAGAAAAAGCACATACAGTAAATAAAATGCAAATAGTGCTTCTGAAACATCAGTTAAAAGTACTATTTCTTAAAGTGTTTCCTACATAACATGGTATTGTTTTGTAAAGTAAGAATGAATTACTGAAAAAACAACTATATATTTTGAGTCACAGTATTATCAAATTGTTTAAAGTTTCTAAACATTTAGTTTTGATATTTTATTTCCTTATAGACAAATAACAAACAAATCAATTGACAGATTCATACAAGGACCTGTGTACTGTGACACAGTACTGTGATAACAGTATCTGAAAGCAGATAGTCTCAATACACAAAAGTCTTTGCAAGTCCTCACATACCTAACAAGACAGCTCAGAAGAATGGCTAAGAACTCCTTTATACTGTTTTTCCTGCTCTGTATTTCACTTCAGCAAGTCCTAAACATACTAAACAGCCTAAACTATGGCTCTCAGCCATAGTTTCTTGAATCATCCACAATATTCAGAAGGAAATTAAAGATCTTAAATGCTTTCCTCTTTTACTTATAATAATAAAGCATATCTTTTGCTTAAGTATCTCTATGGTTCTCACCATCAAAACATTCAACCTAGCCAGGGAGATAGCTCAGCAGCATAAGCACCTGCCTAGCAAGCACAAGATCAGGAGTTCCAATCCCTAGTGCCACAAAAAAAAAAAAAAAAAAAAAAAAAAAAAAAAAAAAAAAAAAAAAAAACAAAAAAAAAAAAAAAAAAAAAAAAAAAAAAAAAAAAAAAAAAAAAAAAAACTAAATTAAAATATCTTTTCTCCATAATTCCAAAGGACTATCTGCTAGTTGGTAATCACCAAATATTTAAGCTGGCATCAATATGTTGCTGTGTAAATATAGTAGGTTCGTGTATTGCCTCTACAACAAGATTTGAGGAAATCAAGAAAAACAGCAATCCTTTCAAATTTCCATGTATCTTTTAGTAAAACAGTCACTGATAAAAGTACGCAACTTCAACACCCAGTTCTGCCAAAAAAAAAAAAAAGTATGTGACTGATCTACTCTCAATGAGTCATATAAATCAATAGGGCAAAAGCAGCTTCAACTCGCCTAAGACACAACCCAAGGCAAGTGAAATTTTTGGAAGTTATTTACCCCACAAGCTATAAAGTAGTACTAAGAATGGCCTATTTGTCCTCTAATGCCATTACAAATTATCACTCAGTAATATCATTCACCAGCTATTTACACAAACCAAGAATTTTAATTATTTACAGAATTTTTATTTACTTCCTTTAAAATTACATGAGACATTATAAATGACAACAAAAGAAAAATAAGCAGTCTCATATAACTGTAATTCATAATGTGTAACATGTAATATTCCTATAGCTAAAAGGTATCTGGCCGGGCATGGTGGCGCACGCCTGTAATCCCAGCACTCGGAAGGCTGAGGCAGGAGGATTGGTGCAAGTTCGAGACCAGCCTGGGCTACAAAAGTGAGCTCAGGACCAGCCTCAACTGCATAGTGAGACCCTGTCTCAAAAAGACAAAAATAAATAAACAAATAAATAAATAAATAAAAAATAAAAGGTATCTGTAGCACAGATTTTAAACATTCACAATTCAACCATGAACAATTTCAAAATATACATAAAGTGTACCCACAGATACCACATAGTATATATCTCACTACTAGAAAAAATTCACCATATTATTTTAAATGTAAATTCCAATAACCATAAATTTCTAGGTAGACACTGACAAGTGAATGCAATGTAAATTGCAATAACCATAAATTTCTAGGCAGACAGTGATAAAGTGAATGTTTTAGACAGAGACTAGGTTTATAGAAGAAAGACACCATAATAACTACTGGACATGCTTGCCATTTCACAGATAATACAGTTATACCTTATAAAGTTGGCACAGGGCCACAAAGGTAGATTCAAGACCTCAAATCACAGAGTAATGTTCATTCCACTGTATGAGTCCACTCGCATTAAGATACATATCCTAGTCTCTCTCTAAATATTGAGATCACCTTATTTTGCCCTCCAGAAAAAGTTTTAAAATAGGCACTACATCTTTCCTAATCCAGTCCTCATTGATTTTAACTACTTTCTAAAAAGTATCAGTAGCTCTAGAGTATGTATTTCAACTTTAAGATATACTCAGTCCATTTTTCATATTAAAAACATTTAAGATTCATCACTCTAAGTTTATTTCCTATACTTACAAACATTAGTTAAGGAACCCTCCTAAGGCAACTTAAATACTTTCTACTGTTCCCTAAAATACCTCTGATAACTTTATTTCCAGGCTATATTTGCTTTTCACCATTTTACTATTTAATTCCCTGGGGCCAAACTATCTACTGTCCTTACCACTTCCACTAGTCTATTCTTGTCCAACTCTATTCCACTTCTAACACATAGCTTTAGAAAATAAGTATTCCAACTAGTGAGAAAACTATGTAAACCAAAAACAATTTCATTTTTGTTAAGAGGCTCTAAAAAATCTAATACCAAATTCATAATTTAGTCTATGAAATCCACCTGCTTTATAAGAATTTTCAAATTATTTTTAAATGACTGTCCTCATGTTTCAAAATGGAAATGTTAGATACCTGAATCATTATTGTGTGATCTATTTTGCTTTAAAAACATCAAGTCTTCCTAAGTTTTATAACTGCTGTGAAGTATGACTGACATGTTAAATGTTACACAGATTTAAAGAACACAATTCAATGAGATTACAGATAACTATGCTGTAAAACCATCACTAGACTTCCTGAGTCTTGTTTTATATAACTCTCTAACCAGATCCTTCCCAAAAGCATTTTAAGTTCAAACCATTTTTCTAAAATTAAAACTCCTTTACTTTGGGTCTTTCTTCCATTACTTATAAAACAGAATGCTACATATCTTTATAGTACTTGCTAATGAAGAAAGACCAACTGCTCTGGATGACTATTAAAAATTATTGTGGCTCCCATGAAGACTCAAAGGCATCTAACTATTCATGTCAACTTGGGATGGAATCACTACAAAATACTACAAAACTCTATATATAGCCTGTTAATTTTGACCCCAAGTAAAATCAAATTGTTAACATGAAAAATTTTAAACTGGTTTTCAGCAGTTGTGCCAGTTATGAAAAACTGCAAACCAGATATATGCCTTATAATGAGGCATTTCAATTAAGAGAAAATTTCTGAAATTTAGACAAAGCAGTCGAAGGAAAAACATTAATATACCTAACACTGGATCACTTTAGATGTTATATTAAGAAAGGAATACATTAATTAAGACAGGGAAAGTGAAGAGAAATAAGAGCCACAATTTCATTTCTTCACATAAAATCTATTCTGTGCAGAGAACAAATAAAATTCCACATATAAGAGACCAAAAAAAAGAAAAAGAAAAAGAAAAGAGCAAAAGAAAAATATTTTAGTCTGTAAAAACCCTCCTCTTCAAAATATATCACAACAGACATATAACAGCACCTCCAAATTCTATTTAATTTAATAGGTAGGTTTGGATTTTACCTACCTTTCTTCTCTGAGAGATGTTGAGGGCACCAAAGTCATTAAACAAGGATGAAGCAGGTGAAGTGAGAGGATCTGGAAGGCAAGTTACATAAGTTTCCAAACAGACAACCCACAAATCAAACGAATGTTAATTTAATTATGTCATAATAATTAAGTGCAGTGCCTCACATGTAGTAGATGTTCAAATATTTTCTGAGTGAAAGTAAACTAATTTGATGAATCCCTCATTTGATATATTAATATATAGTAGATAAGTTGCTTAGCTTTTAAAACCTTTACAGATGAGGACAAAATTGATTAAAATAAGAGCAAACTGCTGGGTGTGGTGGCGCACGCCTGTAATCCCAGCACTTGGGAGGCTGAGGCAGGAAGATCAGTGCGAGTTCGAGACCAGCCCAGGCTACCAAAGTGAGCTCAAGGCTGGCCTGAACTGCATAGTGAGACCCTGTCTCAAAAAGACAATAAATAAATAAATAAATAAGAAAGAAAGAAAGAAAGAAAGAAAGAGCGAGCAAACTTAGTCCCACCTTAGATCAGCCTGACCTCACGGTTTGCTCTATAAAAATTCCTAAAAAGGCAGATTCCCTGGCAACCCTCTTGGGTATCCTTCTTTCCCTCAATAAATACATTCTGTTCCAAAAAAGGAAAAGAAAAAAAGCAAACAATGAGGAAATTGCTGTGTTCTTCTTTGGCTTTTTCAGAAAGGGTCTCACTTTAGCCCAGGCTGGTTTCAAACTCACAATCCTCCAACCTCAGCATCCTGAGATCAAAGGATCACAACTAGAACAAACATTGTGTTCTTACTTGAGACCAAACCTGAGAAAGATAAAAATGAATCTGCGGGAGTCAACCATAGTCTCTGAGAGATGCAACTCTGGATTTAAACACATAAAAGCTTCAAACTATCCATACTATAAACTATCCAGTATTTTCAAGATTATCAACAACAGATATTTGATAGTCTTACTTTAAAAAGTAAATTTTTAAAGATAAAATTATTAAATGTGTCAAAACATTAATATAAAATCTGAAGATTTTATAAGCTCAAAGCTCCATCATTTTGTAAATAGAAGTTATAGAACCGTACCTTTTTCCTTTATCTCTGCAGTCCTGAGTTTTAAGAAATAAGACCAAATTATATTTCAATAATTTCTCACTTGATAAATGGGAGATTACTGAGAAAATATGCCTGAGATACAGTGAGGTATTTTATCTTCACTTATTCAGCTTGAGTACATCTTTTCTTTCCCTCCTTTCCATAGTACTGGCATGGAACCCAGGGCCATGTGCATGCCACACAAGTGTGCCCAGCTCCTTTTACTTTTTACTTTAAGATAGAGACTCAGTTGCCCAGGCTGACCTCCAACTTGTGATTCTTCTGCCTTAGCCTTTCAGAAAACTGGGATTACAGGTTTGCATCACTATGCCTGGCTCTACATTGCTTTTTCTCTCTTCTCTCACCTTCCCTTCCTCCCTCCTTTCCCTGAAGATTGAACCCAGGGCCTTTCCACTGAACTACATCCTCAACACTATTTTTAATTTTTACTTTCAGACAGGATCTCACTATATTTACTAAATTATCCAGGCTGAGGTAAACTTCCTATCCAGCTGCCTCAGCCTCATAGAAGAGTATTGGGATTATTGGAATGTGCAACCATGCTCAGTTTATCCCCAGCTTATGTTTCTAATCTCATTAAATTATCATGAAATCAAAAAATATATGTATATATTAATGCCCCAACTTAAAAGGTCTCTAAGTCTCCCCATAATTCAGTACATACAGATTGCTGTCTAATTTTACTGGCCTTCTTCATCTAGATATTCAGTCTATCCCTTTATTAGAATATTAACTTTATATTAAATAATCCAAAAAGAAAAAAGCTAAATATAATTATGACATATAAAAATTCCATAATAAAACTCAATCTTTATGTTACCTTGGATAGCATTTAAAAGTTGACTTTTAAATTTTATGGAAATGTGGAAATACATAATGACACAAGTTAGCTTCTAATACTTTTAACATTAAAATGTTACTTTTTTCTACATTGCATGGTTGAGTAAAAATAGCGATAGACGCGCAATACACGTCTATCACAGGAAACAATCAATATGCAAACTCTTATTCTCACCACTATTAGTAATTATTAACATTTTACTAATACTTAGGATTTGTTCATTGATTTATTATTTATTTATTCATTTGTAGAACTGGGGTTTGAACTCATGACCTTGCACTTTCCAGGCAGGCATTTGTGCCACAGAGCTATCTCCCCAGCCACTCTAAAGTGCTTACTTAGGAAAGCTCAGGCAACTGCAGGGACGGTAGTTTGATCCCCGCCACCACATGCTGCACCACCCCCACCCCCAAGGCAGGCTGAGCTCACCATAATTAAAAAAAAAAAATTACTAATAAAGTATTCACATTCAATTTCATTTTTATTTAATTTTTTCAAGTTATTTTTTACTATTTAAAAAAATACAAAAAATATCTGGAAATTCTTCATCAAAAGTTTTTAAAATGTTCATTATTACTGAAACTATAATTTCACTTCCAAGTTGTATCTAAAATAAATGAATAAAAATACCAACAGAGTCCACTGGAGCATAATTCTCTTAAGAAACAAAGTTGTTGAGTCAATTATGAAACTAAACAACAGAACTTCATTCATAGTGATCCAACAGGCATTCATGATTAAAATACATTCAAAATGTTCTAAGTATTAAATATATTCATACATTTTTAAAAGTGGAGGAATTTAAAGTTTAATATTTATCCCTCAAAGAAAGATAATTTAATACCTGCTGATTTTTTTTAATTTCCACAATGAACATATTGCTTTTGGAATCAGAAATACTCATATATACACATATAAACTTACATACATACATACACACAAACACATACCCCAAAAAGGAACCAGTTCTTACCATGGCCTGCATATGGCTTGGCACTGTCATTTAGAAGGCTTGGAGAGCTGCTACTATTAGTTATCCTCTAAAAAATAAAATTTGAATACACAGTATCAATGAGAAATACAGATTTAAAAGTAATCAACCAGTTAAGACTGATATTCTTTGCTTTTCTATTACTAACAAATGCGTAATTCTATACACTATGCTGCTTGGTTTCCAACTATCTATAAAACCTTTCAAGGGGCTGGGGAGATAGCTCCGAGGCACAAGTGCCTGCTGGGCAAGTGCAAGGTCGTGAGTTCGAACCCTGGTCCCACAAAAAAAAAAAAAAAAAACCTTTCAAATATTCTGCAATACATCAAATAAAAGTTTACTCACTATTCAGGTATTTAAAAGCAAAGATGGCTGGGCATGTAATCCCAGCACTTGGGAGGCTGAGGCAGGAAGATCAGTATTAGTTCGAGAGCAGCCTGGGCTACCAAAGTGAGTTCAAGGCCAGCATGAACTGTATAGTGAGACCCTGTCTCAAAAAGACAATGAATGAATGAATGAATGAATGAGTGAATGAATGAATGAATGCAAGCAAAGGTGTAGGCCTGTCTTGTTTTTTGCTTTTTTTTTTTTTTTTCAGGCCTATTCTGAATTGCACTTTCTAGCTTCATTACCTTGGGCAACACAGGTTTCCTTTTTCATAAAATATACATACCAGTATCCATCTAAGGGGTGGTAAAATGACTGGATAAAGTCAATAAATGCTCTAATATACTTTCTCAATTTGTTTTGTCCTTTATATACCTTAAAGAATTTATATTTTCTGTTTAGATCTAAATATATCCCCTGCTTTCTGGGCTCAAATGTTTCAAGTTACTGGTGTTGAGGTCTGGCTTAGTTCTATAATCTCAAATTTAATAGCTCAACTTTTATTCAGTTTCTGCACAATTTTTGAAAAAGGGAAAATAGGGACTGGGGATAGCTCCATGGTAGAATGCTTGGCTACCAAACTGGAAGCCTTGAGTTCAGTCCTCAGTACCAAAAACAAAAAATAAGCCTCAACTAAAAAGAAGAAAAGAGTAAAGTCTAAGTTCTTAAACTGATTTTGATACTAAGATAAATACATATCACCTGAATTTGTAGGCAATAAAAAAGTAAAATAACATTAAATTGAATTATTCATTAAAAAAAAGCCATTTATGTATATGGCACCTATGTTTACTTGAATCTTAGAATACGAATGACCCTTACTCTTAAGGCAGTTTCCTAACTAACAACAGAGTATTTCCCAATTTTATTCCAACTGTACAAAATTCTGCCATATCACCCTACAAAAATAATATAAACAAAAACGTCCTCAGTACAGTACATGACAGAGAAAGAGCCAGTTATTAAAAAAAAAAAAAAAAAAAAAGGTTAAAAAATTCAAATTCAGATATTTTATGGGCTAAGGAGATAGCTCAGCAGTGTAAGCACCTGCCTGACAAGTTCAAAAACCTGGGTTTGATCCCCAGTACAGCATGCCATGCTGGCCCCACATAGAAGTCCAGCATGGTGGCACACACCTATAATCCCATTGCTGGGAAGGGCTGAGACAAGAAGATCACTACAAATGTCAGCTATGTAGTGAGACCCAGTGCCAAATAAATAAATACATACATACATACATACATATTTTACTTTTTTAAATATGTAACATCCCTCAAGTATCTGGCATGATGGCATATTTCTATAACACCAGCACCTTAGGAGACTAAGGTAGGAAGATCACCATAAGTTTAAGAGCAGCCTATGCTACACTATATATATATATATATATATATATATATATATATATGTTTATATATTTATATATTTATATGTATATATATTTATATATATATTTATCTTTTCTTTTCTTTTCTTTTCCTTTCTTTTCTTTTTGCAGAACCAGGATCAAACTCAGGACCTTGCACTTGCCAGGTAGGCACCTGTGCCCCTGAGCTATCTCCCCAGCCCATACACTATAAAGTGACCCTGAACTACATAGTGAGACACTGTCTTAGAAGGGGAAAAATTCCTCAGTAGTATAAATGTCATATTAAACATTAAAACAAATCCAACAATATACTTCTATATGCAAAGAATATTTCTAAAGGAAAGCCCAAAACACTGGTATCAATAACGGTAGTTATTGCTAGGAAGCTTAATGGCATGGATGTGATAACAGGGACAGAACGGAGACTTTTTGTTGTTTTTATAACACATTGTGTTACTTTAAAAAAAGAAAGAAAGAAAAGAAAAAGCACTACTACAATCACTACCAAGTTGGAATAACAAAGCAGACAAGTAAGTAGAACTAGTTTTTAACTCCTCTCTACATACACCAGTCATGCTTCCTCCGATGTCCACTCTCAAGAGCTCCTACTCCAGTGTTTCACTTCACCTATAATCACAACCATCTCACACAACTTAAAATGTCACTTTCCATTCAAACAATTTAAGAACACTTTGGGTTGGGGAGCTAGCTCAGTAGAATAAGCACTTGCCTGGCAAAGTCCTGAATGTAATCCCCAATACCAAAAAAAAAAAAAAAAAAAAAAAAAGAATGCTTTAACTCCCTACAGTCATCCCCTGTGACTGGAATAAACTTTACTTTTTAACACAACATAAATTTACACTAGTAATACCTGCATCAAGGGATACTTTGTGTCTACTGGGCTTCCAAATCCATTGACTCCAATAAAGCTGGTGCTGAAATAGGAATCTGTGAGACCTGTATCAGTTAAAGCACCTCCATCCATTCCAGGAACTGAAAGAGAAGGAAAATTTATGTACTTAAAAATTATGTAAGAGGAAAAGCACTGGTTTAGCTTGTGTTTCTAAATAAGTTTAAATGTCTCAAATCTCTATGACATTTATTTTTATTTATTTTTTTATTTTTATGAAAGGGTCTACAGGGTATTCAGGGTCTCACTACGAGATCAGACTCCTAGTGATCTGCCTCTTCACAGCCTCCCAAGAGCAGGGACTACAGGTGAGTGCCACCATACCCAGTCTCAATTGCCTTCTCGGAGCCAGCACAGTAGGCCTGTGGATCAAACCCACCTCGTCACCCCTCGTCCCTGTGCCTGCTTGCAGGTGCTTTAATTCACTGAGTTATTTGGCTAGCCCTGGGATTTTTTTTTTTTTTTTCACATTTATTTTTACACAGTAGTTAAAACTCATATCAAGAGCCAATAAGACTTGCTGGATTTTAAAAGGCTGCTAACAATGATCATGTTTTTCCCATAGGAATACTTTATTGTTATCACCTAACATGCCATTAAGGATCACTCTTGCATTTCTAGTTTGCTTATCAAGCTTTCTTCCCATTACTTAGCAGGACTGTAGAACATACACAATTTCCACTGAGAATCACAAGATGGTAAACAGAAGCACATTTATCAAGGCTGGTTCTCACGAAGTATCTTGTAAAGCAGACTGGCATTCCCCTACCAGCTCATAATGTAAGGAAAAATGGAGCCAGTGAGATAGCTCAGCAGCCTATAAAGCACCTGCTTAGGCAAGCTTATCCAGCTGCAGGGGACCATGCTCTGATCCCCCTGCACCACATGCCAAGCCAAATGGCCAAAAAAAAAAAAAAAGAATTTAAGGAAAAATACATAGATTGCAGTGGAAATGCAAGTTCAGAAGAGATGGAGTTCAGGAATAATAAGTGGTCTCTGGCAGCCTTACGGTAGGGGACAGAAGAACATACAACAAACAAAGCACAAGAGCAGGTGGTCCTGATGCTACTTACAGTGTGGCACTTGGCATGTAGCAACTCTCTGACTTCCTAAGCTGCTAAGTACAAAGTCCTACATTTTACCCTTAAGTCACGCTGCAAGTAGAACTTCTCTAGGGAAAGTCACTCCTCCCTGAACTCCCAACTAAAAACATGAAATTAAGAAAAAAAAAAAAATTGATACATAGGTGTATGGTCTTCCAGAAAAAGAATCTAATTTTTCTTTTCTTTTTGTAGTTTCCCAAACTGCCCAAAATTAAAATATATTACTTTTATAATTATAGGATTCCTTTCTAATGGTTATATCTTAACATTACAAATTCATATGTAGCTGAAGAAAGTAACCAGAAGCACTAAAAACTCATACATGAAGTTGTCCGTCAAGTTGATTCATATATAAACATTAAAAGAATTATTTTAAAGAAATTTAAAACAATGTGTTCCAACAAGAAAATGATTAGTTGCTGGTCATATAGTTCAGCAGGCTACAGTGCCTGCTTAGATACAGCACAGCAGCTGCGTTTGATCCCCTGCATGCCATGCTGGCCTCACCCCCTGAGTGAGCTAAGAGAACAACTAAGACTGGGTGTAGTGGCACGTGCCTGTAATCCCAACACTTGGAAGGCTGAAAACAGGAAGATCGCTATGAGACCGATCTGTGTAGTGACCCTGTAGACCCTGTGCCAAATACATTTAAGAAGAAACAAAGAATGATTAAGTGAATTTTAATGTATACAATTTTAAGTGATTTCTGAGGATTAGCCCTGTCAGGAACCATGGTCAGCACCCCAGGCACTCAGGAAATTTCAAGAGTTTCCAGAGCTTTGTGCCAGGAACTGGATATAAAAATGACAGATATATTTTGGTTATAGTGTCATACAGAATTATTTAATCTTTCTTAGCTATATATTCTATAATTTTTTCCTTCTTTTTTTAAGATAATTTTTCTGTACAGTTTAGACTAGCGTGGAACTCACCTTGTAACTAAGGCTGGTCTTGAGAACTTTCAGAGATCCAGGTATGTCGCACCACACCCAGATTGGTTGTTACAGGGCCTCACTATGCAGCTGGGACTCCGTGATAATCCCCCTGCTTTCAGCCTCCCCAGCACTGGTATTACAGGTATGTGCCACCATGCCTGGATTCTGTGGTGGGCTCAGCCTACCCTAGGGGCAGGACTGATGCAGCATGTGGCGGTGCCTGTACTTGCCTAAGAAGGCACTTTAGCCCACTGAGTTATCCAGCTGGCCCTTCTGTAATATTTTATTATGGAAAAATTTAAACAATGAAACTAGTAGAGATGTTGGTATAATGATTCCTTTATACCCAGCTATAACAATGCTTTGTGGTTTGTCCATCTTATTTTCTCTTCCCAGTTTTGTTCCATTTTGGTGGAGTATTTCAAATCCTAACCATGATTAATCATGAATTCCTATTATTTCAAGTCATTTCATAGTTATATTTCAATAAAAGACAGGAACGCCTTTTATTCTGAAGTAGTGGTTTTTGTGAAGGTTACATGGCAGCTGGTCACCTAAGAATTCAAAAGCTTAAAGGCTTTACCTCTCATCTCCTTCAGGAGAGAGAGGCTAGAAGTTTATTTAGTAATCTAGAAGGTTACTACACCACATCTCTTAAGAAGAGTGATTCCTGTCCTCAGGACCCTTCCACATCTCACACTACCTTTTTCTCTGGCTACTGTTTTCTTTATAACAAACAAGTAAACATGTTTCCTTCTGTGAGTCACTGCAATAAGGAACCTAGTGGTTGGGGCTGCAGACACCCAAATGAGAAGCTAAAAGTAAATATAAAGCTTGACATCTTTCCTTTTTTTATTTTTTGGGGGGCATCTCCCTTGTTATTCTCAAACTTTAGGTCAGATCCTCATGTTCAGTTCTGCACCTTGAAGTACATTAACAGAATGTCTGAGTTAGGTTTATTAGTTCCAATCTTATCTACTTATCTCACCACAAATCAACCTACCTTCAAGACTAAGACATCAAGGCAAGAGTACCAGAAAGTCAGGTGTGATGGCACATACCTATAGCCCCAGAACCCTGGGAGACTAAGGCAAAAGATTTCAAGTCCCCAGCTGAGCAATTACTGACTCAAAAACATCCTATCTCAAAATAAAACATAAAAAGGGATGGAATTCAGCTCAATGCAAAGATTCTTAGTACTGAGGGTGGGGGCAAGGAGTCAAGTATATAGATGTCCCTCAAAAAACTTTAAAAGTAGCTCAGTAGAATGAGTGCTTCCCTAAGTGGAGTTCAATCATCCCTGTTCCACAATAAAACGAAAAAAAAAACAATTAAAAAAAAAAAAAACTTAAAAAGAAAATTGCTATACAATCCACCAATCCCCACTCCTGGACATACATCTGAAAAAAATAAAATTAGTATCTTGAACAGTTCAAAAAAAAAAAAAAAAATGCGGGGCGTGGTGGCGCACGCCTGTAATCCCAGCACTTGGGAGGCTGAGGCAGGAGTATCCCTGTGAGTTCGAGACCATCCTGGGCTACAAAAGTGAGCTCAAGGCCAGCCTGAACTGCATAGCAAAACCCTGTCTCAAAAAGCGAATAAAAAAAAGGGGAAAGCAAAAGGCAATTTTCAGAATTTGCAGGGACAGCCATCCAATTGCCACCTTTTTACAACATCCATTTCTAAACACCGTGAAGTAATCCCCAGTAGTCTTCAAACCTAAAAATTCACTTCAGGAAAAGCAGAACCTCACAGACCAAGCTATGACCAAGTCACCCCCACATACCAGAATCAATACTCCAGCACAGGAACAAAGGTTGCCCCCTGCATAAGAACAAGCACCACCCTTCTCAGAACTGAACTGCCAGTGAGGCCATACAGAATTCTTCTGGAGTTAGGAAACTGGGACTGCCACAATAATCCACCATAAAAGTTAAGACTGACACAATGAATAGAGCACCCATAAAAACTGATCCTTTTTTTTTTTTTTTTTTTTTTTTTAAATGTATTTGGTTATTACAGGGTCTCACTACACAGCTCAGACTCATAGGGATCCTATTTTCAGCCTGCCCAGCTCTGGAATTACAGGTGCTGCCACTACGCTTGGACCTTATAACTGGGGGAAGGTCTAATGAGGCATGTGATGCTGGCAATCAAACAGCAGTCCCTGCACTTGCCTAAACTTGCCTAAGCAGGCGTTTTATTCCACTGAACTATCTCAGCGGCCCCATGACCCTATTATTATGAATGAGATAGTCTGATCCTTTTCATATCTGTGCCCTCAAGTTTAAATCACTTTCCTATTTTCTCTTAATTTCTTTTGTTATGTGCCCACTTTGATTGTGTAAACTCCAGCAAAGGTCTTTTACCATTTTCTCATACTTTCCAATTAAAATTCTATCCTATAAATTTCAGTTTTAACTTTCACTGTCACTGAAGAAACACCAACATAGCAAACTATCAGTATCTAAGGAAAAGGGTTGAGAACCCCCAATTTGGACCACGTCAGGCAGGAACACAGATAATGTAGAGACCCACTGCTTGCATTAGGTGTCTGAAGTACTTGAGAAATAGTAGTAAGAGACAGCCTTTTACATGTGGGATTTGCATTAATTCCAGGCAGTCAGTGTCATAAATGAACTGTGAGATAGATACCAGTAGTTTCAGAAACATGGAATATATCTAGGATCAGAAGCACAGTGTGCAAGTGGAATAGAAAGAAAACAGAAGCTAGTTCTTTTCAATGTAATAATTATTTATAATGTTAAATGAGAAAGAAACATGCTTTACTTACAGCCAGAAAATAATCGTGCATATTTATACACACACAGAAATATTAGGACTGCATATGACAAATGTTAATAATCTTACGCTAAATGAGGTTAGTTCTCTTTGGGGAATATCTATTTACATAATAACAAAATCCATAAGGGGAAAAACACCTGCATTCTACAAAATCCCTTAAGACAGACAAGCCAATTCATAGTCTTCAATTTTTCCTAATAAATCAGAATATAATTTCATAAAATAAAACATAAAGAAAGCTGTGTTAATATAATATAGCATTTATTACAAATATTTTTGCTTTTTTATTCCAAAATTTACTTTAAATCCAACTTTCTTCATATTTTACACAAGCTAAGAAAATAAAACAATGTTTTTCAAATAGCAAATTTCACAAATTTATGGTCAATATTGAAAACAAAGTCCACTTGGTCTTCACATGCTCATAAACATAGTAATATATTGGTTAAAAAAATAATAAATATTAAACTGTTGTCAGAGGAAAATAGTTATAACTTTGTAATAATATTTTATCATGAAAAATAGAATTTGTCATAGCCAGATGTGATGGCACATGCCTCTAATATTCAGGAGGCTGAGACAAGAGGATGACTGCAAGTTTGAGACCAGCCTGGGCTGTATAATGAGTTCAAGTCAAGCCTGAACTACATGGCAAGATCCTGGCTCAAAAGCAAACAAAGCAACCGAATTTTCTGATAGCAATTTTCACCATATCAAACCAGCTTATAATCTTTTCAGATGCACAACAGTGACAGAAGACCTTATGTTTCTAACAGAAATACATGCCTAAAAAGAGAGGTGGAAGAGTTCATATGACCAGAAATCAAGTTTTTTTTGTTTTGTTTTTTAAGTAAGTTTTCCACACATACACTTACATTTGTTTTCCTGTTTTGGGAAATTACAGTTTGAGTAGGAAAGGAAAGGAAACAGATACTTCAAGAACAGGAAAACTACTAACCTTGTCTTACTTTTCTCTTTGCTGGGACAAAATACCCAATACCCAAATGGAAAGGAGGAAAGGTTTATTTAGCTTACAGTTTGTTCAGGTTTCAATTCATTTTGGCTGGGTTCAAGATAGGGCAGTATGGCAGAAGAGCATCATGGAAGAGACACAGTCCATGATATGGTAGAAAGCAGGATGGCAGCAAGGAAGCAAGAAGCCACAAGAGGCCTCTTTCTGTTCCTTAAAGCTTATCCAGGCTACCCATCCTTAGCGCAGGTATCACCCACTCACATCCATGGTGGGGCAGCCTTAATTCTAGCCTTGGACCATGAACCATTGCCAGCATCACATACCCTAGATCCAATCACCTCTGCAAAGGCCCACCTATGGCTGCATGAGGTTCTGCGGGGACCTCTACATAAAAGCCATAAAATCTGTAATCTATTTCATCCTATAGAGATTATAAAGATACTACTTTTTAAAGTTACTTAGAAGAGACACAAGTCCTACCTACTTTATAAGATATTCATGGGATAGTATAATTAAATTTAAATTACATTAAGTATAAATGTTGCTGGCCTTAATTACCAAGAAGGATAAGCAAGAATATTTTACTCTTTTATTTTTGCAATTAAATTTTAAAATTATAAGAGTCAGCCAAGTAGCTCAACGGATTAAAGCACCTGCAAGCAGGCCTAGAGGCCTAGGCTTTCGCCTGTCATGCCAGCCCTGCCCCTGGTGCCTGTGGCACGCCACAATCCCAGCTCTTGGGAGGCTGTAAACAGGTGGATCACTAGGACTCTGGATCACTACAAGTCTGATCTAGTAGTGAGACCCTGAACACCCTACAGACCTTTCTCTAAAATACATACATACATACATATAGAACCTTTGTTACTGAGTTCAGGGATGCCAGTAAGTTCTCATGCAGGAGAAGACTGATCAGTCCCTAGCCTGGGAAGCAAGGACTTTTAAAGCAAAAGTCACATGACTAAGAAGTCTTTCACAATTCAGTGATAAGCACATCTTGCCTATGTGAATGCTATTTTCTCTTGAATTTTAGACTTACTTGTTAACCTGTTATCCATTTCTTCTTCCCTATCCCTTACTTTCACAATGGAAAACTTGTCTGATTTCATATGCTGGCAGTTGGGCAGCAATCTGTTTTCAGATGAAGCACAGCTTGAGTCTCACCCTACCTGACTTAGGTTTGGAGCTGGTGCTGGAATTTACTGCAGTTGAGACTTCTGGCACTATGGGGATGGAATAAATACATTTTGTATGTGAGAAGCACATGAACTTGGGGAACTATCTAAGAGCAGAATTCTGTAACTTTAATGAACTCTTCAAAATTTCATCAATTGTATTAATAAGTAGGACCTTTAGAAGCTGACTAATCCATGAAAGCAGAATAAGACTGCCTACATCAATTAGACTTTTGCCTATATAACAGAAGTGTGAGGAGCTCCTCACCCCTTTCCATTATGTGAAAGATACAACAGTAAGGTACCACCTTGAAGAATACAGATAAGCCCTTGCAGACAGCAAACATTCCCACCCCTTGATCTTGGTATTGAACTTCTGTTCTTTATAAATCATCTCCAGTATTTTGTTATGGTTGCAAAGTGAATGACAACATTATAAAGTAGTAATAAATAGAATAATCAGTATTTTGTTTGAACACCTCAATCTGAGTAACTGTGGCCAAGGCTGATAGTCTGTTAGGAAGAAAGAGACTATAGTTAATAGATTAGACAACCTGGCCTAAACCAGTGAAGCTAGAAAGTGGTATAACTACAAAATAAAAGCAATCTTGTCACTGTATGAAACTGCCTTTCAATTTTTTACACAAAGAGAAGCATAAATCAAGAGACAATTTTTAGCCAGGCTAGTGGCACACGCCTATAATCCCAGCACTTAGGAGGCTGAGGCAGCAGGATCAGTGCAAGTTTGAGGCCAGCCTGGGCTATAAAGGTGAGTTCAAGTCCAGCCTGAACTGTATAGTGAGACCCTGTCTCAAAAAGACAAAAAAATAAGTGAATAAAAATAAAATTCAAAAGACACAATTTTCAGGCCTTCAATTTGAAATGATCATCAGACATTCAAACTAAATATACTTCATTTTCAGTTTTTTCCTCCCATAAAGAAATGTATTTAATTCTTTCAAAATACCACACTATATCAGAATTCTGGGAACAAGGAAATCTGGAAAATACTGGAGGAAATAAAGTAAACCTGCCGGGCGTGGTGGCTCACGCCTGTAATCCCAGCACTTGGGAGGCTGAGGCAGGAGGATCGGTGCAAGTTGGAGACCAGCCTGGGCTACAAAAATGAGCTCAAGGCCAGCCTGAACTGCATAGCAAGACCCTGTCTCAAAAAGACAAAAAAAAAGTAAACCTAATTTATGTATTGAACAACTCCCTAGAATCTTCACTTATAATATGAACTATGACAATTCAAAACTTAAGCCGGGCGTGGTGGCACACTCTTGTAATTCCAGCAATTGGGAAGCTGAGGCAAGAGGATCAGTGTGAGTTCGAGACCAGCCTGGGCTACAAAAGTGAGCTCAAGGCCAGCCTGAACTGCATAGCAAGATTTTGTCTCAAAAAGACAAAAAAAAAAAAAACTAAAAATGCTGATTTTCCTATGGAAATCTTTAGTTCACAGGCAAGATTTTGATATCATTCACCGTAAATGATGAAATCCAGAACTCTTTACTCTGGTATTACCACACCCTCAATAATCTGTTTTCAATTATACTATTATTTCCTAGAAGACAAGAGATTACAATCTTAGCTGCCATTTGCTAGCCACATTGTCTTATACACATGGTTGTAAAACAGATTAGCTAGGTATGGCAACACAGACTTCTAACCCCAGCATTATGAGGTTGATGCAGGAAGTGTGCCGCAAATTCAAAGCCATGCAAAACTGCACAGCAAGGTCCTGTCTGCTTTCTCCAAGAAAGAGAAGGGGAGATAATACAATGAATTATAAAATGAAAATCAAATCACCAACCTTTGCAAATTTCAATTATGAAAAACAACAAAGTATTATTTTAAAGTCCTTTTTAAATGTTTTGATGGACAAGTCTATATATTCGCTAAAAATGACTGAACTATAAACTTGAAATGCATAGTGTAATAAATTATACTTCATTCTAGTCCTTAATGATACAGTTTCTGTACAGCAATAAAGAATAAGTCTTTATCTTCTGTTTTCCTAAGTGCCCAAGCACCTTAACCAACCCTGATGATAGGCAGAGAAAAGTGAGTCCCTAGTAACATAGTGTACAACCATGATTCTAATTAGGCATTTTATTTAATACATTATCTCATTAACTTTAACCATATAACTGTAGGACTAGAAACTACCCTCTCCATTCTAACTTTATGTTATGGCCAGCTCAGCCTGCCCTGGGGCTGGAGCTTTGCAGCATGTGGTGCCAGGAATCAAACCATGGTGCCTACGGTTGCCTAATCTAAATTAAGATCTAAACACTGAATCTTAGAATGTGACCTCATTTATGTATGGAGTCACTGTAGGTAGGCCTTATTCCACCCAGTCTGACCCATGGCCTTACAAAAATTTGAAAACTTTGAGTAGTTACATGGCTCAGGTGGATAGGAAGCATTACTTTTAATGTTATATAGCAAGTAGGATAATGACGGTAGACAATTACTTGAAATATTTCAACATAGCTGTAAGGTAGAAATTTTGAATGGGCCCCACAAAAAATAAGTATGAAAGGTGATAGATATGCCAATTACCATGACCTGATCATCAAATATGGTATGTGCACATACTAAAATGTTATGCTGTGCTCCACAAATATGTACAATTACCACATGTCCATTAAAAACAAAAGTTGAGGCTGGGGCATGCCTCAGTGATGAAGCAATTGCTCATAAGCAGACACAAGGCCCACAGTATGACCCTGAACATCACCAAGAAGAGACAGAAAGATTTGGACAAACACATGCAGAGATAGAACATTATGTCAAATAAAAGTAGAGACTGAAATGGTGTTTCTTAATCCAAGGAATGTCCTCAGTAAAAAACATCCCAGCCAATACTTTGATCTCAGATTAAGCTTCCAAAAACTGTGAGACAATAAGTTTGTTCTTTAATTTTCACACAAGACACAACAGAGCTGTACTATAAAAATATATTATTAACCAGTCAGCCCCCTCCACAAAAAAAAAAAAACAAAAAACAAAAACAACACAGGCTGAAGAAAACATCTCATGTAAATATGTTCAAAAGTTTCAAAATAACGAAGATAAAAAAGAAAAACATAAGTTTAAAAATTTGCTTATCTAGTGCTGTGTGGTCTGAGAGCATCCCTCAGAGTTGTTGTGTGTTGGAAAGTGTGCCCCAATGTGGTGTTATTTAGAAGCAGTAGAGCCGGATGTGATGGCACACACTCGGAAGCTGAAGCAGGAAGAAGCCAAGTCCAAGTCCAACCTGGCCAATTCCAAGAGTTTATCTCAAAATTTAAAAAAGGCTGGAGGTGAGGTGAAGCTTAGTGCAAAAGATCTAATATTGAAAGCTCAGTACCGCACATACACAAAAGCATGTAACCTTTATTAGGTGAAGCCTAATGAAAAGTGACTAGGGGCCGGGCGTGGTGGCTCACGCCTGTAATCCCAGCACTTGGGAGGCTGAGGCAGGAGGATCGTTGTGAGTTCGAGACAAGCCTGGGCTACAAAAGTGAGCTCAAAGCCAGCCTGAACTGCACAGTGAGACCCTGTCTCAAAAAAAAAGAAAAGTGACTAGGTCATTAGGACCAGGATTTAATGTTTTGTTTTTGTTTCTGTTTTTTTATTACTTTTAATAAGAAATAACAATATGATAGCTTCAAAACACGTTAGTAGTACATTCACAATAATTGACACATTACTTATTATTGTCCTCATAGTAGTTATAAAGAGCACAGGGTGTAGACATGATAAATTTTCTAATCAATATTGGTAAGGAAAGGAAAAAAGAAAAAGTTTCTTCTCTTTGAACTGAGAGGAAGTAGTTGTATACATAGTCCAATGTTCCATAATTGCATTGGGTGAAACTGGCAATGTTGGAGGTTGTTGATTTAAGCCTCTTACAGCTCATCATACTAATCTAGCTCTGTGTTTTATGCCTCATAATTAAGCTTTTCCACTGAGTGATCAACAGCAAGTTAAAGCAACACCTGTATAACAAAACCTTCATCTTTTGTATCTTCCAAGGTCAAATCCCCTCAGGATTAACTTTGGAACCATGTACAGTGCTTTGTAGAACTGTTGCCAGTGTCAGCCTTCGGGACAAGTCACAGCCATTGCTTGACCAGTTTGCTTTCTGTGAAAGCCTGAGAGAATGTTTTTTCTCTAGGCAACTCTCCTTAAACACACTATACTTTATTTATCCTTTTCCTCTGAGGTCCCATAATCTCCTTGACCAGAAAATTTGGGACACGACTGAGTTATTGGATGTTAGAGCACAGGCTCTCTTATGTCCCAAGTCCTCACTGACCTTGAAGGGCTAGGGCCAAAATGCTGGCTATCCTCGTAGCTCTTCTTTTTCTCCAATGTTTGGTCTCAACCCTCCAGCAGAGAAGCTTCTTGATACTATTACTCTATAACATAGGTAATTAAGCTTAACATCACTGTCTTTCTGAATATCAAACATCTTAGACTTAGCCTGAAATTGGTGTTTTCCATCAATCATTGATATTCTAATTAATCTCTATAGAATGTGATAAAAGCAGTTACACATTTCTACACAGACCAGGATGTAATGTTATTTTCATGCAACCTTGATTACTCTGATGAGAAGGTTGTTTTTTAAAACAACAATCCAGCCTTTCCCTGTTTTTTATCTTCTTCTCTTACCAGTATGGCTGCTCCCTGTCCCACACAGCTCCTGCCAGGATACCATCTGCCAACTGATGCAACCAAGAGTAGCTTCATCAGAGCCAACACCATACTTTTGGACTTTCAACCTTCAAAACTCTGAGCCAAGTGAGCCTTTACTCTTTTTAAAGTTGCCAGCCTAAGCCGGGCGTGGTGGCTCATGCCTGTAATCCCAGCACTCGGGAGGCTGAGGCAGGAGGATCGGTGTGAGTTCGAGACCAGCCTGGGCTACAAAAGGGAGCTTAAGGCCAGCCTGAACTGCATAGCGAGACCCTGTCTCAAAAAGACAAAAAGAAAAAAAATTTTTTTAAATTAAAAAAAAATAAAGTTGCCAGCCTCACTATTTTGGTATAGCAGTGAGAAGTGGGCTAATGTACCAAGTAAAATAACTGCCAACTTGTTAGGGTGAATATACCTTTCACTACTAAACTTTTCAGACAAATTACTAAAAATTCTATTTCTATACAAAGCACTGAATACTATGACATCTTCAAGAGTTCAACAGATGTCTAGGAACACTTTTCATACTTATTCTCAATAGAAGTACAGAAAGCACTTTTAAACTACAACCTGGGGTAATTACATAAAGAGCTAATGATGTGTCTCAAGTACTTAGCTTTCTAGGAATCCATCTAAATCACTCTGTTCCCTCTTAAACTTTCACTATTTTGTTTGAAAATTTTATTCTTGGCTATGATAGATTAGAAAAATAATCTATCATTACTACAACACAGATTGGTTGTTTTATGTGAGCAATCTCAACAGGTATTTAAGATGCATAATCACTGCCCAATCTCATGAAGTGTCAGAGATGGGATCCGAACCTGAATGGTCTTACTTTAAAGGTTTCAGAAAATGCTACATATATTTCTTTCTCTTGGTTGATTCTAAACTCCTGGTTCAAGTTTCCAACTCCACATTTCTAAATGATTCCAGGTAGTGTTATATACAAAGACATTTTGAGGCAAGGTCTCGCTATGCAGTTTAGACTGGTGTTGAGCTCACTTTTGTAGCCCAGGGTGGTCCTGAACTCGCACAGATCCTCCTGCCTCAGCCTCTGAAGTGCTGGGATTTCAGGCATGCACCACCACGCCCAGCAATAAGTTATATCTTGCTTTCTCTTATTCATCTAGGCTTTGTAACGATAGCATATTCAAACATCCCATAATTTATATACCTCCAACTCCTTTCTGGACCATACATGTATAAGCAGCCAAGACAATGTTTGATGCATTACTGCATTTAGTAATACTTAACATTTAAAAAGCATTTGGTAAATAAAGCTCTAGTTAATGCCCAGAAAACAGGATACACTGTCAGTTACTAATGAGTCCCTGCATTAAATTATCAAACCTTTAAAGGGGAAAGAAGACACTGGTTTTAATATTGTAAAGCATATCAAGCAAACTGGCCCTTATGGAAGATATCACATCTTTTCATCAAGATAATTAAAATAATGCCTACAACATCAGTTTAAGAAAAAAAAAACAAAATCCTAAAACAGCTAAGACACTACTGTTTCCTGAAGTATGTATCATACAATGTTTTGGCCTGGAGGTTTTTAAGCTATCCAACATTCAGGAGTGGAGAGATAGTTCAGCAGTCTAAGCACCTGCTTGGCAAGCAGAAAGATCCAGGTTCAACCCTCAGCACTGCATGCCATGCCAGGCCTGTTCCAGGCCCACCAATCGGGTCACCAAAACTGGGCAGGGAGGCCTGCAACTGCAATCCCAGCACTGGGAAGATTGAGACTAGAGGATCTCACTGAGTCTGAGCTACCTAGCCAGATCCTATACCAAATAAATAAATAAACCTTTAAAAAAATAAAAATAAAACTTTTAAAAAAGCCAGCCAACATTTAGTCTGCTGGAAGATAAAGTAGGTAAGATGCTACAAACACAGGTGTAGGCAAGGACTTTCTGAACCCAATTCCTATGGCCCAAAAAACAGTATCAAAAGTCAATAAACCAAAAAAGTCAATAAATAGGATATCAAATTTAAAAGCTTCTACATATCAAAGAAAGCAACCAACGGAAGAGACAACCTACAGAATAAGGAAAGAATCTGCTAGCCATTCCCCATTTAGAGAACATACACTCAGAATACTCAAAGAATTCAAACAAATTAGACCACCCCACAAAAATAAAAGACCGATTTTTCTTTTTTTTAACAAAATGGGCAACCAAAATCAGTAGTTCTCAGAAGAGAAACAAGAGCCAGCAAGATAGCTCAGCAGATTAAGCACCACATGCCACATCAGCACTCCCCCACTGTGACCTGAGCTGACCAGAGTCTTAGGAGCATTGTAGTGCATGCCTGTAATACCAGCGCTGGGGAGGTTGAAAGCAGTAGGACTGCCATGAGCCCAAGCTACATAGTGATATCCTGCAACAACCAAATACATTAAAAAATAATAATAAAAATAAAATGACCAAAAAAAAAGAAGAAATCAAATATTGGCAATGCTGATGTGGGGAAGACTACTTCTATGCTGTTGACAGAAATGTAAATTAGTTGAACCACTATAGAAATCAGCACAAAGATTCTTCAAAAACCTAAAATGAGAAGCCAGGCGTGGTGACGCATGCCTATAATCCCAGCATTTGGGAGGCTGAGGTAGAAGAAATTTGCGAGTTCGAGACTAGCCTGGGCTACAAAAGTGAGCTCAAGGCCAGCCTAAACTGCATAGCAAGACCCTGTCTCAAAAAAAAAAAAAAAATTATATTTGACAGGGCAAGTGAGATAGCTCAGCCAACCAAACACCTGTTTTATTTAGCAAGAACAGGTATTGGGCACACAGAGCTGGTGAGCAAGTCCAGGCATGGTAGCTCTTGCCTATAATCCCAGCACTGGGGAGGCTGAGAGAACAGGAGGATCATCATGAATCTGACCTGTGTAATGAGACCGTGTGCCAGATAGATAGATAGATAGATAGATAGACAGACAGACAGATAGATGGATGAGTATTTCACATATGACCCAACTATTCGCATCTGGGTATCTTCCCAAAAAAGTCAAAGAGATTTTATTACACTGACACATGCATATTCATGCTTACAGTAGCACAATTCACAATTGCTACATCTTGAAAGGAGCATATATGCCCATCAACAGGTGAATGGATAAAGAATATATTGTATTTACACACAATAAAGAACAACTCTGCCATAAAGGATAAACTCAAGGCTCATCTTCAGGAAAACTGATGTAACCTGAGACCCTAATGTTAAGTGAAATAAGTCAGACATAAAAGCTTAAATATCCAGTGGTTTCTTTTATATGAGAAACAGAAAATATAAAGAGAATAAAAAGGTACTAGAAAAAAATAGAAAGTAGTGGGATCTCTTTCAAATGGGAAGGAGAACAAGGGAGAAGAAAGAAAGAAAGAAAGAAAGAAAGAAAGAAAGAAAGAAAGAAAGAAAGAAAGAAAGAAAGACTTTAAAAAATAGAGTTGTAAAGAGCAGGGAGGAATGGTAGAGAAAAGGGACAAAAAAATTAAGGTGTGTGATGTACATACACAAACTCATGATAAACATGATCATTACTGCAAACATGCACTAGTTAAATAATTATGGAGAAGGAACAGCTAAATGAATGAATTGCCATCACCTCAAGTGCACAGGACAGGATGGAGTTTCACAAACTGGAAGATTGTTCACCAAGAAAGGGTAGTTTGCCAAGGAGAAGTGATTTGTCATCACAAGCCTTATATTACTGTTTGATATTTAAAAACTTGCACATGTATGACTTTGGTATTAAAAATAAATTCAAAAAGAAAAAAAACTGCAATGCAGCAAGACTCATAAAACAGCTGATTCTGAGGAGCACTGCAGCACTGCAGGCTTCCAAGATCAAGTCTCACTATGAGCAAACAAACCTGTGTGAGTCCTGCAGGAAGGTATTTGGTACTGGCAATATGAACATAGTACTTACTGAAGAAAAAAAAAGGGTGGGGGATCTTCTAATAAAAGACAGCTCTGAAAAGTTTTCCACAGTTCTTGTTTTCTCAGAAAAACAGGCTTGGAATTTAATGAGAGAAATTTACCAGTTTACTAGTCATGTAAAGTGATCAGTGTAAGATTATCCAAACCTATTGTTAGGCCAGAAAAGGTTAACACTGAATTATAAAAAAACTAAACAGGGAACTGCAAACATTTCCAACTCTTTCACTAAGTAAGCTATCATCTGAAGGGCTGGGTTTGGGTGTATTTTAGTCATCTTCACTGTTGATGAATAACATTTTATTTTTTTTTTTATAACTTTTTTTTTTTTTTTCTTATTTCAGAACCTTTATTTATTCACTTATTTTCTTGGCTGGCTCAGCCCGCCCCGAGGGCAGGGCTGGCACAGCATGTGGTGCCGGGGATCGAACCGCGGTCCCTGAAGCCGCCCAAGCTTTCCAAAGCAGGCGCTTTAGACCACTGAGCCATCCCGCCAGGCCCGATGAGTAACATTTTAAAAAGCCTAGAAATACATAAATAAAAGAATCTATAATGTCAACACAAAATACTAACAACATCCTTTTCTGTAGTTCTTTTTCTCTTATGCCTACAACTTTTAAAACCATTATATAATTTTATACTCTCCCCCTCATTTAGCAATATATCTTTTGTTTTACTTTTTTAAGACAGGGCCTCACTATGTAGTTCAGGTGGGCCCTGCACTCACTGCAAGCCCAAGCAATGCTCCTGCTTCAGCCTCCCAAGTGCTGGAATTTCAGCTCTATGCCATGTGACCCAGCTGAGTGTCTTTATCAACATAAAAAGCTCTCACTTATTGTAACTGCCATGTGGCTTCCTAATGCATAGATGATGCGCCTATGCCTGTTGATTGGAATTTCACTGTTTTTTACTTTCTCCTACTTCAGAGCAACTGTAATTAAAAACTTTACACATACATCTTTTTCCTATAGAGTAAGTCTAAAAAGGAAATAGCATGCCACAGGATATGAACATTTTAATTGTAGCAAATGCTGACCTCTAAAGGGTCACATCAATATACACATATGAAGAATGTATTAGTCTGGGATGCAGATAAGTGACAATGTGTAATGGCAAGTGTAAACACCTGGATTCACCCTCCAATACAAAAATATATACATATAGGGCTGGGGAGATAGCTCAGTAGAATAAGCACTTGCCTGGCAAGCACAAGGGCCCAAGTTTAATCCCTGGTTCCACAAAAAAAGAAATTATATATATATATATATATATATATATATATATATATATATACATATACATATATATATATACACATATATATATACATATATATGTGTGTGTGTGTTAAAGAATGCCTTCTCCCTTACTCATATGCATATCCACATTTATAGCAACACAATTCATACTAGCGAAATCTTGGAAGCACCATATATGTCCATCAACAGATACTCAAAAATGCAGCATTTTATATAATGGAGTACTACTCTGCCATAAAGAAGGATAAAGCAATCTTTTTTTGTCTTTTTTTTTTTTTTTTGTCTTTTTGTCTTTTTGAGACAGGGTCTCACAAAGCAGTTCAGGCTGGTTTGAGCTCACTTTTGTAGCCCAAGCTGGTTTCGAACTTGCACTGATCCTCCTGCCTCAGCCTCCCAAGTGCTGGGATTACAGGCATGCGCCAGCACGCCTGGCTAAAATATTTATTTAGGATAAAGCAATCTTTATCCTTTAAAAAGTGAAAAAAAAAAAAAAACTACTGCTCCTTTTATTCACTCATTAATGAATCATATATATATATATATACCACAGTTCAATGTAGCCTGTTCCCCCAAAGGTCTCTGTGTTAAAGGTTTGGTCCCCAGGGTGCTGTGAGAGTTTGTGGAGGCTGAAGAGGCAAAGAGGTGCACAAGTAAAGAGAGATCCTTGGGTATCTGAGCTAGACTCACAAAGGAGTCTCTAGGTCTCTGGCCTCTTCCTCTCTCCTCTGCTCCTTGACTGATGCAATATACTCCCTGCTAAAATGTGCTACCTCACTCACCACAGGGCCAGGGACAACCAATCATGGACTGGAACTCCCCAAACTGTGAACCAAAGTAATTTTTTCCTTTATAAGCAAATTATCTCAGGTTTCTCATTATATTGACAAGAAGTTACCTAATATTAATCTTTTTTTTCTGTAAGTTGCCAAAGATATTTGAAGGACTATTACCTTTTAAAGAGGGCATTTATCTTTAGCTCTATATTGACCTAGCTGTCTTACAATGGCTAATTAGAATAATCTAGCAGTATAAACACTCCTCACACATAAGGATTTAATTCTAATAGAATGTGCTATATTAGAAAAAACAAGGTTTACCTTCTATTCTCAACTGTAAAGCAAATGTGATTATAAATCCCACCTATCACTTACTATATGACTTCGAGAAATTAGCCTTTGAGTGACAGTTTCAAATGAAAATGGTGCCTATCTCATGAAATGGTTATGAATGTTAAATGTGATAAGATAGTTATGTACATTATGACTGGCACATAACAAGTACCCAAATGTTATCTATTCTTTTGCCTAGGAGAAAAAAAAAAAATAACATACTGATTAATCAATAGATATTTGTATGACTAAAGCTCCCATTCAACTTCATAGATTTACACACCATGCAAATACTAACTAAAAGTTTCTATATTTAGTCCCCGTCTCTTTCCAGAGCTCCAGGATCATAACTACCTACTTCCTAATTCTCCATCTGAATAACTAATACATATCTCAAAAGTAGCCTATTCAAAATCACAGTCTTGGGCTGGAGAGATAGCCTGGAGGTCTAAGCACCTGCCTGTCAAGCACAAGGACCTGGGTTCCATCCCCAGCACTACATGCCAATAACAACCTCCAAAACCCCAGGTATACCAGCCATCAAAACCAGGCATGGTGGTGCACACCTGTAATCCCACTGCTGAGGAGGCTGAGACAGGAGGATCGCTATGAGTCTGATCTGTGTAGTGAGACCCTGTACCAAATAAAGATTTAAAAAACAAAAACAAACAAACAAAAAAACAAAACCAAAAAAAAAAAAAAATCACAATCTTATGCCATACATGGTGGCACACAGACCTCTAATTCCAGCACTGGGGAAGCTAAGAAAAAAAAAAATTTCCCCAGTCTTCCTTGAAAAAAGGAGTTCAAGACTATGCTTTAATACAGTGAATTCAAGATTAGCTTGAACTACATAGTGAGATCCTGACTTAAAAACAAGCAAACGTGCAAACAAAGAAATGAACAAACAAAACTCACCACCAAAAAACAAAATCGCCCTCCTGATCTTCACACCCCCATCTACTCTACATCTGAGATGATGCCAACTCCATTCATCCTTCTCTTTCCTTCAAACTAATTCTTGGTTCCTCTTACTTGACACCCTAAAACCAATGTAAAGTTATCTTGGTTGTATCTGCAAAATGCATCTGGAGTACAACTAGTTTAAGACACACTGCAATGTAAACCATCATTACATCTGGCTACTTTATTTGCAAATAACTGCTAAATTTTCCCCTGCCCTCCCTTACCTTTGAAGCATAAGCCCAATCGTACCACTCACAATCTTTGACTGAAGATAAAAGCAACTCTTAATGCTTTCCCCTCCTCACTCCACAGCAGCCTCACCACATTTCTAATGTTCCAGGCATTCCCCATCTTTAAGATCTTCGCTCCAGCTGTTCTCTTGGCCAAAGATAATCTTTGTCCTGATAACTGGCTAAGCTCTGCTTCCAATTAATGTTCAAATACAACCATCTATGGGGTCTGTTCTTACCTATTTAACTCTTTCACATCTCCACTTCTTACCCTATTCTGCTTTTTTAACAGCACTTGTCATCTTTCAACAAACTATAATTTTACTGCAATTATAATGGAATTATATTACCTGCCTTATCCATTCAGATGTAAAGTTCATAAAGAAAGAAATCCTCTCTATCTGTTCTGTTCATTAACATATCCTAGAAACCTAAACCAATAGCTAATAGAGTAGCCACTCAATAAATGTTAATTAACTGAAAGTATGAAACTCCACTTATCATTAGCCCCCCAAATTAAACTGAATACATCTTTGCCATAATCTAAACTGTTCAAGAAATTATTTGTGCACATAAAATCATTTTTATATAGAGGGGCTACTAAATTTTTTCTGTAAAAGCTTTCCTGGTAGGGGCTGGGAGATAGCTCAGGGCACAAGTGCCTGCCTGGCAAGGGCAAGGGCAAGGGCAAGGGCAAGGGCAAGGGCAAGGGCAAGGGCAAGGGCAAGGGCAAGGGCAAGGGCAAGGGCAAGGGCAAGGGCAAGGGCAAGG
>PVJA010014925.1:0-25476 GCA_004027025.1 Myocastor coypus
GATCTCAGCTTTCTTAGGACCTTGGGTTTATGCAGGCAGCAAATTAGCAAGGTTTACCAAAAGAATTACAAACCATACAAAGATTAAAATGCAGAGGGCATTGTGCCAGGGCAAGTGGAAGGGCCTTGAGATAAAATCTTTCCAAATGGATGAGCTTAAAAGAGGACTCAGGATAGTAGGAGCTCCCCCAAAACAGAGCTAACAAAGGGCATACTTGAAGTATGGTCCACAGGCAGAGGCTTCGAGGTGGCAGAGAGAATGGTGTGTAAAGACGGGCGGAGAGTAAGTGAAAATTAGTGCAGTCAGCAGGATGCAAAGGGCTCCAAGCACAGTAACAAAGAACTAGGCCATTTATGTATAAAGGCATGTAGAACCCACACTATTTATCTTCCCCTTAGAAAATTTTTCTTCCTGTTCTTTACACTTTTGCCACCTAAGAATGAACTGTGAAACATACCTTAGCTTTCCAGGGAGCTAAAATTTCTATTGAGTTATTGTCAATGTATACTTTAGTGGTCATGGTAGCTCCCCTGCCAGGTAAGTTGTTGATGTATACTATGGATATGAAAAACCTTCTGTTTGTCTTAGCCCATGTGTGATACAATAGTGTAAACTCGTTTATAAGGCAAGTTTGAAGATGGAACAAATCAGAATTGTCAGCAGAGGGGCTAGTCAGATTTCTTAGCTAACTAAAGCACCTTCTTAAGTAGAGCACACTGTTCAATCCCCAGTGTGCCTTGCCAGTCCTGTCCCCTTGGTGCGCTGAGATGGCAATTGAGACTGGGTGTGGTGGTACCTGCCTGTAATCCCAGCACTTGGGAGGCTGAAAACAGGAGGATCACCACAAGTCCAATCTGTGTAGAGACCCTGTAGGCCCTGTAGACTCTGTACCAAAT
This sequence comes from Myocastor coypus, assembly GCA_004027025.1. Taxonomy (NCBI): domain Eukaryota; kingdom Metazoa; phylum Chordata; class Mammalia; order Rodentia; family Myocastoridae; genus Myocastor; species Myocastor coypus. The sequence goes on from PVJA010014925.1 coordinate 897, forward strand.
GCAGAAAAAAAAAAAAAAAAAAAAAAGAATTGCCAGTAGATTGAATTCAAGAAGTTAACACAAGGGAATGGTTAAGAATTACTTTCATATCCTTGGCTTTAATAATTGGAAGATGAGCCTAGCCTTTTCCAAGATGGAAAAGGCTAGAGCTAGAGTGTTGGAATTTGAAGAACCATAGACTTGTTTAGTCTTCTCATTTATGAGATATGTTAGATATTTATGCAACACCAAATGGGCATTTTAATATATGAGCCCGGAGCTCTGAAGAACAGTCATCAATGCATATGTGCTTTTACTATTTAAAGATTGAGATCTTTCTTTGGTAGAAATACAGACGAACAAGAAAAAGAAGTAAAAACGTAGTGTTGATAATTTTGGGAGGATTGGTCAAAGAAATTAAAGGTCATACAGGGGCTTGTGGGGCAAAAGCACATATACTTGGGAATGTGTGGATACAGATTAGGGAAGCATGCAGGGCTCAGTCATTGTCCTTTCCCATACTCAGCTAGTTGGCTACATTAACTGAAAAGAAAAATGGTGTACAACAGCCCTGCTTGTGCCTTGACACCTAGGCTGTTCTTCTTCCTACATTTCCTTACAATGACACTCAGTGTTCTCAGTTCAGAACTGTGTCCTTGAGATTTCGTCCTGCTCAGTGGTCTCTTCAGCACAGTCCGCCTGGGCCTCTCTGTACTTGGACCAAGTCTTTTCTCCAAGTAATCTTTTACTTTTCATCCTCTGTGCCACCACAGAGAAACACTGTGACAGAGAATATCAAGAACAATAAAAGGCAGGAAGAAACAATTCAGGAGGAAGGGAGGAAGACTAAGAAAATAATATTTTAAAAATGAACAAAGAAGGAAGTGAAGAAGACTTGCAAACTGTAAACAAAGAAAATGGCATTACTGTTCAATAAGTTTGTCTACTCAGAGATTAGTGAGTTAGAGAAAAGCAGCTGTAGTGTGATAGGAAGAAGATAAGCACATCATGACAAACTGGGAAGAGATTTTAGGAAAAGGGGACAGTGCGTGCAAACTATTTCCCAGTTACTTGATTAGAGAGAGGAGGAGAGAGATAGATCAGAAAGGGGGAGAAGGACAAAGGCAAGCTATTTTAAAGATGGAAGGCCCAAGAAAATTACGTGCTATGATATAATTATCTTAGGAGGAGAGGTAACTTGAAGATGCGGGAAGACGAAGGAAGGAAAGAGGCAAATAAAATCATGATGAAAGCTAAGAGGAGATAGGCACAGAGCAGAAGTCAAAGCACTGGCCTCGAGAGAATGGAGATGAAAACAATAGCTGGTAATGTAGAAAGAGCGGGAGGTGGCAGAGTATGCCGGGTGATGTTGGCCAAGCTTTACATTTTCTGAGTGAGGTCTCAGTCAGTTCTTCAGGTGGCAAAAGAGAGAGGGTGACAAAAGAAATCAGAAAATGAAAAAGCAAAACAAGAATCTTACCCTCTCTTGGAAAGCACAGAGAGGCTGAGTAGTGTGGCCTTGTGTGTTATATTAGGTAGGAATTAAGATGCAGAGCAGTCCCCAAGATTTATCTTCTCCAACAGCGTCCCACTGTTAAAGTCTATGCAGGACTGTGACTAGCGAAGCTAGCTTCAGAAGCAGAACAGCAGACATGCAGAAGTACGCGCAGGGATTTCTTTTTCTCTCTCATAATTGGAAGTTTAGAGATAAGAGTCTGTTGGTATTGATTCAACTGCTAAGTGGTACCATTGGGAAGGCGGCTTTTTCTATCTCTTTCTGCTACCATGCTTAACATATTGACTTTGATCCTCATTATATCCGCCTGCATGGCAAGAATAAAGAAGACAGCTCTTTATTCCAGCTTTGGAATATTATTTTAGAAAAATAAAGGATTTACCAAAAAACCCAACAAACTTCTACATTCACCTTAATTGCTAGTTATGTGCGGGTGTAGCCAACCCTAGCTGCAAGGGAAGCAAAAAAGCAGGGAACCTGAAGGTATAATTATGCTTTGGACAAAATTATGGTTGAGTTACTGAAGAAGCATGAGCAAATGAACATATATTTAAATAAACAACTCTAGCTCTGCCTGCCACACCGGAGGATTGGTGGGTATTTGAGTAAAACCACCCTGAAAATCATTAGGTTAATTTAATAGAGGGACAGCAGAGAAAGGATTAATGTTCTCTACAAGAGAGCCATGATTTGTACTAAAAGAATAAATTCCTTCTGGCCACCCCAGAAGGAATTGAGAAAAATACTCTGCGGTTTGGGAGCAATTTGCAAAGAAATGTCTAACGACAATTTTTAGCTAATGCCTCTATTTTGGACACAAATATATTCACTTGCATATGTGATTTCTTGTGTTGGTTTGTTCCTAAAAAACTGTACCTCTTCCAGCACATATCTTATTGTAAAACAAAATAACAGCTTATTCACCCAATTACAGAAGACTCTTAAATGGATTCATGTGGAAAGATTAAAATATGAGCCATCAAGCTATGAATTATTTTAATTAATTCAAAAGGAAATCATGTACTTATGCCCCAAATTGCCACTTTTCTTGCATGACACAGACTATCATCATGAACTATGTTTGCTCACTAAACTATGAAGAAGTTCTACACGTTGTCTGCACCAAGCTGACTCTACCAGGAGGCAAGTAAAAATTCCACTGAAAGCAGAGTGGCTTTTATTGGTCTTTATTGCATCAGTGCACCATCTGGAACCATTCAAAGTAGCACAGAGTTTTACCTTTGCCAGTCTCTGTGTTAGTGTCACCAAAGCCAATGCCAGAAAGTTTTTTGGTATTCCATGTGCCCATTTTTGTTTGCCCTCATCCTGACCATTATACTAAGCATACTTTGCTACTAAAATGTTTGTTGTTATTGTTGTTGTTGTTTTGTTTTGTTTTTTGTGGAAATGGGGATCAAACTCAGGACCTTTCATTTGCCAGGCAGGCACTTGTGCCCCTGAGCTATATCTCCCTGGCCTCTGTAAAATGGTTTTGTTTGTTTGTTTGTTTGTTTGTTTTGTGGAACTGGGGACCAAACTCAGGACCTTGCACTTGCCAAGTAGGTACTGGTGCCCTTGAGCTGTCTCCCCAATCCATATAAAATGGTTTTCAACAACAATAATTCACATTAAAAGAATGTATTGTCTGGGGCTGGGGAGCTAGCTCAGTAGAATAAGTGCTTTCCTGGCAAGAACAAGGGCCTGAGTTCAATCCCCAGCTCCCCAAAAATAAATAAATAAATAAACAAATAAATAAATAAATGTATTGCCTCTCAATTTCTATTGCAGATAAGGTAGACTCTGTAAGATGTATACAGTAAGTGGTGAAGAAATCCTAAATTTTAGATAAATAGTGTACCTTGTGACCCAGAGCACCCATATTTTCAAACAGTTGTTCCCACTCTTCTGAAAGGATACATCCATTATGTCATAGGCCATAGACAGTAGAATAGTAATAGTGCTACGGGCCACTTCCTCTATACCAGGGTCTCTACTGCGACTACGGTACACTGCTCATAGCCTCTGAACTATTTTTATGAGAACCATTCCTGTTATACAGAAGCTGTGAAACATTAGCATTCCTGAAACAGCAAAACTGAAAGAAATGGAAGTCAGGGTGTCACCGTTACCTTTCTCTCATTTCTGGTACAAAAAAAAAATACTAAAAGCTGATGAAAAAAGGATTTATTTAGCTCACAGTGGACGTGTCAGTTCATACTCAACTGGTTCAAAGGAAAGTGGCACATGGATGAAAGCCACTCATGATGGGCAAAAATGATGAAAAGCAAAGGGAGGACACAGACAGACAGACAGACAGATTCACTCAACTCCAATTTCAAAGTCTCAGCTGTCCAACTAGAGCAAACTCTGGACTTCCTCAGCTCTCTACTCTGATGAAGTCAGATGAGGATTGTCATAATCTTGTATCTCTGCAAGCTCAGAAACAAATTCTCAGAAGAAATAATTTCAAGAGAGAAAGAAAGAGGAAATCTTGCTGACGCTTACACCTACATTGATTTATCAACTTCGTGCACATACCATGATATCACAGAGCTAACTTGACTCCAAGAGGAACATGTTAGCATTCCAAGTAAACTGCCACTGTCTGAGGATCATGTGCCTCCCTAATTTTTAAATATCATTTATTCATATCTCTGTGGATTCTGTGTACTTTTTTTCTCTAAGAGAAAAGAAACAAAGCTAACTTCACACAGACCCCACTTATTCATAAAGTAGCAAGTGCCACTGGTAAATCGAAACATTGCTTTACGATCTTGGGTTGAATGGCCAAACACAAAGGCAGGCATATTTTTCAATAGTTCTTCAGTCCTTTAGTCATTTATTTTCAAATTGAATATGCCATTTACATTTAGACTAGCTGCCCATTTTCATTCTTGCACAAGTGCTGTTAAGGAAACAGCTGATATAATATAGGAATTTTGCTTTTTCCCCAAAGATCAATCTTTACTTGTTAGGGTGGAAACTTGACAAAACCTACTGCACTTTAAGCTATTATCCATGACCTCATGATAAAGTTATGCATGTTGAAATTGCTTTCTTTCTTGTTGTTTGTCTTAACAATGTTGTGATAAAGCCAAGGTAGGGTGATGTATTCATAAAATCCCACTCCAAAGAGGGAGTTCCTCAGAAAACTAATAATTCATTCATGACCTAGTTGTCCAATTCATATTTAGATTTGAACAAGAAAATCACATCTATGAAAATTCTAAAACCAGGAAACAAAAGACTTATCGTTAGAAAAAGCACCCTTTCTTTGCGAACTGCCAAAAACATCAATGAACCTATCACAGGGCAGGAAATTGACTATGTGGATTCATAAACAGTAAACTCAGTAGCACATAAGGATATAAAATCAATACTATCACAACTAACTTTAAAAAGTGTATAAAAACAAACAAACAAATTTCTGACTTGAATATTCTGAAGGTTGCTGAATTTTTAGTCTACCTCAGAAATGATTCCAAGTCTTCCTAAGAATAATTCAAGCTCTTCCTAGGTCATTAGACTAACATATACATGAATGGCACACATCTGACTCGGCTGTACACTTATTTGTAACAAGTTATCTTTACCCATTGTAGAGATATAGACATCTATATTTAATGTAGGTTTCTTTATTAAGAAGTAACATTTTTATTATGCTAGCATCTGTTTTAGGGTTATTGGTGTTTTTACTGTCATCCTGATTCATAGTTGGAGTAGCTTGCCTAACTTTATATTCCCCATAAGCTCCATTATTTTTACAAAACAATTCTGTAAGATTTTTAGAAGTGTGTGTGTGTGTGTGTGTGTGTGTGTGTGTGAGAGAGAGAGAGAGAGACAGAGAGAGAGAGAGAGAGAAAGTACAATTTGTAGTGCATATAGATCATATGGAGAGTCTCATGAGATACCAGCCTTCAGTTCAGGAAGATTAGTGCCTTTCAAAAGAAATAGCTTATCCTCATACTGTGAGACAAGACATCTATTGCAGTGCTGAGGACAGAATTCTATCAAGCGCATGGGATTTGGAAATATGTTCTTGCTCATTTCCTTATGTTTTGATGATGGGTGTTGTTATTTTACTTTTCTTTCCCCACTTCTTTTATTTTTTCCCCACTTCTTTTATAATCCTAATGCTCTATATGTTTCCTTCCTAGCTGCCTTTAACATTCTCTAAAGAAAGAAGAAACGCTTCACAAATATGCAAAGAGTACATATACGTGTGGATAGGTCTACTAGCTATTCTAAAGTCATTTAAATAGGAGTTGATTGCCTAGAGCAGGTGGAAGGAACCCAAAATAAGTCATCTGTAACTAAGTAGAAAAAGACCAATTGATTACCTGCCTTTTTACAATTTTTACACTGGCTGAATTGAAGTTGTGGAAAGACTGCTTCTACAGCCCCGCCAAGATACCATTTGTCACATTGGACTAAAACCAACATTTTCCTACAAGGCATCCTGGAATCATTAAGAAGTTATTGCCTCCTCTCAAAGTCCCTAACTTACCCCCAGCGAGCATTAACAGACCCAGAGACTCTGAGTCAGCAAGCCATGAATTTTGTGTGTACACAAATGAGGCACAGAGCATTCTAGTTGTAAAAAGTAAGGCTTTGCGAAGACAGAAGATAAAAGAACTTCAGTAACTTCGATCATCTCCACTACACAAATGTCCAAAAATGAGGAAAAAAAAAAAAAAAAGTAAAGGAAGACTGGAGCACTTTGATTGACATAGAGAACATAAATTTCATATGTATCATTAGTTCACTGAAGACACATTTGTTACCTACTGGAATGACAACGGTGCATGTGCTCCATTGTTGCTGCCTCCCCTAGACACCCCTGACCATAAGCTGCCTCTCTCCCCAGGGCTACAAGGATTGCCTGCAGATCACTGAAGCTTCCTTCACCTAGAGAACCGCTTTCAGCTCCTGGGAGCCACCTCTCAGAACACTGATAGGCTCCTACTAGACAGCCATTCATGTGCTTCAAAGTGAAACAATTCATGTTTCTCATAATTCATGCCCCAGAACCCCCCAGAGCATTAGGCTGAGAGCAGGAGAGCAGCACATTTGATTCTCATGCAACTGTTCTGGTTTAGTCGCTAGAGATTCTGACAGTCTCCTCAGTCATAGGGAAATTAGAATGGCAAAATACTCTAAAATGAATCTATATCTTTTTGCTAGCTTCTCCCCTTGATGTTATCATGATTCCCTTAATTCTCTGCAGAACACCCTTTCCGTGAATCACATGTACGTGAAATACCAACTCAGGCTCTTCTTGAAAACTCAAGCTAAGACAACCACTTCCTTTGTGCCTAGGTTTCTCTGAAGCATGCAAAGAGACAGGCAAGGTTACTGCCATTAGAGAGCTTACATTCTATTCACAAAATAGCATTAGGTACATGTTTCTGGAGGAAAATAAAGAACGTGACGTGAAGATGTCCGGGAATAGGTGAACAGGTGAACATTACCTAATAAAGTGGTCAGGGAAGGCCTCTGGGAGAATAACCACCAGGCCTTGACTACCATACTGAGAAGCTTCCAGACACATAAAGTCATTGAAACAGTGTTTCAGGCAAAGGGAGCAGCAGACAGGAATGTCCTAGGGCAGATATGAGTTAGCAGGAAATCGCCTTTCTGGTATGCCTTTCTCTGATAGTTATGAGTAGAAGCTTAAATCTCTTCATTGTCAATTTTCCCTGCCCCTGAATGAGTAACCTTAGAATAATCATTCATATTTAACTCATGGCATCTTTTTTTTTAGAAAGAAGCTACCAGTTTTGAGGAAGTAGCTGCTTTTCCTGATTCTCCACAGGCAGCTTTTCCAGAAGTAGGGCTCCTTCTCCGCTAAAATATTTCCCGTGACTGGCCTGGGTCAGTTTGCACAACCTTAAAGTTCAGAATCAATAAACCACCAGAGTGAGCAGGGCTCAAGCCACGACTTCCCACCAGGCCTCACTAGGAATCTAGGCGATGCTTTGACCCCATCTCTCACTCAATTATTCTGTCATTTGTTCCTTGATTTTTTTCAGAGGCCTGGTGGACAACTGAATGCTCTTCCTCAGAGACCAATCACCAAGACTCATAATGAAGGAGGCTTGCCGAGACAGGAAGAATGGTAGGCAGCTGAAATGTTAAGTCTTACTCATGAAATTCTGTGATTTTTTTTGTTGTTGTTATTGTTTTGCTTTGTAACTAACTCAGCCTGCCCCGGGGACAGGGCTGCCATGACAGATGGTGTCAGGGATTGAGCTGTGGTTCCTCTGCTTGCCTAAACTTCCCTAAGCAGGCACTTTAGGCCACTGAGTTATCTCACCGGCTCCAATTCTGTGATTGTTTATCATAGCTTTAAAAGCAAAACCCATACTCTTAGCCAACACCCTGAAAGAACTAACCTTTCCCTAGCTGCAGCTTCGCCTGTCATACCTGATCTATATTTTCCTGTCATCGGGGTCACCATGGCATCTCAAACGAACACTGGCTTGCACCTGTCTCAGAGCCTCCTTGTGTGCACCTTCTTCTGAATCTACCTTACCACTTCTGCCTAGAATTCTCGGGCCTGGATCTACATTCCTTAGGGCTCAGGTTTAATATTCTCAAAATACAGAGACCCTTTATAGACTATTTAAAAATGGTCAGATTTGCAGAGACATTTCCTAGTGGCTTGATGGACCTACATTCATATATATATATATATATTTTTTTTTTCACAATACCCAGGAAATAGTTTAGTGTTTGTTTACTTGTGTGCTGTCTTTATTCGCCAGTCCTCTGCAAACTCAGTGAGATGATTAAACCTTTCCAATCTCCTTTTAGCACCCACTGTATTTCTAGGCATGGGGAAAGATGCTCAGTCATTATTTGTTGACTATAGAACAATAGAGTTTTTCAGAAGCCTTGCTGAGGGAGATGTGCAGTGCTTACACGGACCCAGCTTTTCACACTGTGTTCTGTAGCATTGCTCCACGGGTTACACTGAAAGGGCAAGACATGGGGCCAAGCTGCCCAAACCCCACTATCACTTTACACAGAGTGTCTTCTCTCTTAGGTCTTTTACAGTATCGACCACTTGGTAAAATTTATTTTAAAGGATTTCATAAACAATGAAAAATTCAAGAATACAGATTTAACTAGAATGAGGGAGTGTTATGAAAAATGTTAATACTTTGATAATTCTGATAAATATCCTACACAAGGATGAGCAACATTTAAAGACCATTATTACTGAATTTGACATGTATCTTTGTATCTTTTCTAAAGGAGAAGAAGAAGAAGGAGAAGGAGGAGGAGAACAACAACAACAACAACAACAACAACAACAAGAAACACTCTTCAGCAAATCCCCAGTAGTGTGAAGCTAAGTTTGAATTTGTTTGCAGTGTTCCCGCATGTTTGTCCTTTAACTCTAGTACTGCTTTGCATGACAGCCTGGTGAAGATGTGTGCCCACAGAAAACAATTCAAACTTCCAACAATATCAGAGGAGAGGGCTCCAGGTAGAAGGCTGGCTCTGTGTGAGCAGGGACCAGGTTTGCTTGTTTCCCCTTCACAGTCTTCTATCATTGGACCAGTAAGTGCCAGATAAAATGTGGTTCATGAATGTTCAATGAATGAGTGTTAGAAGTGAGGTGGTCAGGGGAGCCATAGAGACCAAGGAAGGCAAAGTTGGGTACCCAAACTGGGAGGGCTGAGCTAGAACATTAAATAAACTAAAGGAGTGCTAATTCAATGAGTAAACATATTAAGGATCATGACAACCAAGCTTTTCCACTTTGGAAAAATGAGTTATATACATGAGAAAGAAGAAAACTTTAGGATGTAACTTTCTGTCTTGTCTCTGTCTCTGTCTGCCCCCCCCACCCCAACTAGCACAAGTAATACTCAAATCTGTAGTCCTGACTATCATCTATTACTAAAAGGAAGCTTTTTTTTTTCCTTCTTTTTTTTTTTTTTTTTTTTTTTTTTTTTGCAGCATCAGGAATTGAACTTGGGACCTTGCACTTGCCAGGCAGACACTTACTCTATGGAGCTATCTCCCTGGCCCTAAAATTTCTTAGAGCAAAGACTGATTCCAGTGCTGGGTCAGGACTAGAATTAGGTGAACCTGGGCTATGCTCAATGTAGACATCAAAATGAAACATGTGGGTCTGGGGAGATAGCTCTCTGGCACAGGTGCTGCCTGGCAAGTGCAAGGTCATGGGTTTGAATCCTGGTCCCACAAAAATAAAAAAAAGAAAGAAAAACGATAACAAGTACTTATAGCCATTGAGTAAAATGAGTCTATTAGTATACACTGATATAAATAATTGGCAAACTTCTGTTTTTTAGTAGAACGTCAACTACTGCACATAAGTGAATTACAGAATCCTACAATCATCATGTGACAAGGATCACAGTGATAATTCTGTCAAGGAGCCTCAGTGGACATTGAACTAATTAGCAAGAGTGATGGGAACCTATATGTTCATGAATTTCAAACTATCTTCTCATTACACATACATATATTAGATACAAAGGGAAAAGGTTCCTTTATTTTTTCCATTGGAAAACCCCGTAAGCGGCCAAAGTGAATATATATAAAATAGTCTGAGCTAGCCAGATAACCCAGTGGACTAAAGCATCTGCTTGGGCAGAGTGCAGCAACCAGGGTTTGATCCCTAGTGTGTCGTGCCAGGCCCACCCCCAGGGCACTCTGAGATGGTGACAGAAATGGACGTGGTGGCACACACCTACAATCCCAGCACTTGGGAGGCTGAAAACAGAAGAATCAATACAAGTCCAATCTATGTAGTGAGACCCTGTGGGACCTATACTAAATACCTAAAACAAAATGGTACAGCACATCACAGTTATGTGCTCCCTGACAGAAGGCAGTCTACAGACAGCTCACCATCCTATGTGCCACTTCACTGTTCAACACGTATAACCTGAGAAAGATAATAAGGAAATATCACATCAGCTCCAGTTGGGAAATATTCTAAGCCAGAAATCATCTGCAACATTCTAAATTATTAAATAACTGTTATGGAGGTCAAGGAAGGACTGCAGAATTGTTCCAGGTTCAAAGGCAACTAAAGACACTTGACAACTCAACACAGCGCATGATGCTGGCTTAGATTCTTTTCCTTCAAATGACATTATTGGAGCAACAAAGGAATTTGAATGGGAAGCAAGGGTTACACGATAGCCATCTGTCCATGGTAATGACCTGAGCTGGATGCCTGTGTTGTACTTATGGAGAATAATGTCCTCATTTGTGAGGACACATGCTAAAATATTAGGTGGTGATGGCCTCAACGTAGTCTCAAATGATTTAAGGGAATTTTGTTTTCTTGTTCTAGACTTTTATTAAAGTTTGAAAGTATTTCTAAAACAGAAAGAAAACAATGGCATGGCTCTGGTTTCTCTGAACAACGTGGACCAACTGAGGCTTGATAAAAGCCAAGCAGAGTGAAATAATGGATTGTTTTGGTGTGAGGACCTAAGCAGCTTCTTAATTAAATATCCTTTTCTCCTGTTTCCTTACAAATGTGGGGTGTTTTTTTTGTTTTGTTTTGTTTTTTGTTTGTTTGTTTGTTTTCATGTAGAAGATACTTATGTACCAGGCCTTGTATACTGTTTGGTGTTCTAAAGGAAGGAAATAATAGAGTAAATGAAGCGAATTCACTTCTTACTTTCATGGGGCCGGCCTAATGCTGCGCATTTCACAATGGGATATATTCCTATCCGAGTACGTGAAAGACATGCCTGGGTATGCACACACCTTAGTGTGTGTGCGTGTGCTTCTGTGGATGTGTGCATGCGTGTGTGTCTGTGTATGTGTCTTCCCCAAGTATAATGGTAATTTACTTTGAAAGGTGCCACTGACTGAACACTAAGTAGAGAAATTACTGGGAAAGCTAGGAGCGGTGGTGCGCATCTGCGATTCCAATCCTCCAGGAAGCTAGAATACAAGTTTGACTCTTGCCTGGACAACTTAGTGACTGTGAGAGCCTGTATCAAGATTCAAAATTAATTTAAAAAAAAAAATAGATTGGATGCAGGTCAGTGTGGAGAGCTAGGTCCATACCCAGTACTAGAAGAAAAAAATGAGGAGAAGACATATGGCTTCCTCTCTTATCTAACACTCTTGCCGAATGTCACCTCCTTGATGTCCTATTAGTGGCATTCCAACAAATGAATAGGAAAAATAAAGAAAAAAAAAACCTGATATGCTCTTGATTTTTTTAAAAAACAGACATCAATAAATCTCTGGTCATTTTAGGTGGATTAAGAGAAATTCTTATGTAAGGAAGCTTCTATCTCACAAAATTGACTCTAACTCCTAGAACATTTCTTAGATGCCTAGGGCAAAAATGGCGAGGAATCCACATATAATCAGCTTTTCTTCCAGGTTATGGGGGGACACAAAACAAAGGGAATTAACTCAACCCCTTCTTACGGTTTTGGGTGGAAATAAGGCGCCGTGGTAAAGGTAACTGCGCAGAGCAGAAATTCCTTTCAGAAGTGTCACAGTAGGCTCCCAAGAATGACAAGTTACAAATGATGCAGCCTTGTCTCGTGACTTCTTCTGAGCCCCTTGGGTGAGAGATTGCGTTTCAGAATGCTGACAGCATGTGCCACAATACAGACTTATTCTTTCTGTTGAAGAGTTTATTCTTTGTTTTTAAGCTTTAATAAAATGGTGCTAAGTCTTAAAGGGCCCACACTGCCCAACCTTTTGCTAGGCGGTAATTAACCCGATTTTCATTCCTTCTCTGATTCTACAAATAATACATTTCAATTACAAAAAATAGAAAAATGTAGACAACCATTTTTGTGGAAGAAAATATTTTTCTATATTGTTACCTGGTATTTTGATGCAAATTCCAATCATATAAAAACGCATGGCAAATACATTTATGTACCTATATATAATATCAAAAATTCATAGTTATAATCATATCCTTGCATTCTTTAGTAGGATTTAGGATTTATAATCATATCCTTGCATTCTTTAGTAACTTGATTTTAAAAATAAATGCAGTGTATTTTATTAAGTAGGGTTTCATTTTTTTTTTTTCAAAAAAAAAACATTTTGTTTGGACTTTGAAACTATGGTTAATAGGATATTCAGAAGTAGTTTAGAGTTTTCAAGAATGAGATGAGAAGAGACGGATGCCATCAATTAAACAGTGATGATTGATATACATTTTAAAACATATGTATCAAAAGAGTATTTTAAGATTATGCATAGGCTGACAGATTTAGGTAGACTTCAACTTGATTTTATTGACCAGGTCCATTTTTAAAATGAACTAAGTGTCAAGCACAGAGTACATTTGAGTTCTTAAGATTTCTCCACTCTGTTGGACTTCATACAAAGGTTTTCTACTTACTTTACAGAATTTTGAATCATAGTATTTCTCATGTCAACTTGCTTGGTCTTTAGGCAATTCTTAAATTTGCTGCCTTCAGTTTTCTTACCTTAAAACTGATAAATATGAGGTCTCCTTAAAAAAAAAAAAAGTAGGTGTGCAATTTAGTGTTTACCATTTGGAACATGAATTCAAATGGCAGTGCCTTTTTCCAAAGTCATACTTCCCCCTACCAACCACAATATTATGTAATATTATGTTGTCTATGAATTCTGCTCCCTATATCATTTTCATGTATTTAGTACAGGGTCAATACGGTCTTATTACACAGATCAGACTAATAGTGATCCTCCTGTTTTTAGCCGCTCAAGCCCTGGGATTATATGCACATGTCACCACACCCAGTCTCCATTGATGTCTCAGCATGCTCCAGGGGCAGGGTCTGCATAGAATGCCAGGCCATGCACTCTGCCTAAGCAGGCACTTTTGTCCACTGAGCTATCTGGCTGGCCCTGTCTGCTTCCTATATCTTAAGACTAGATGTCAAGTATGAACTTAGGACATGATAGTTCCATAGACCCTTTCCATCAGAACTTGGATTTAAAACCAAAATATTAAATACTTAGACTGGTGCAGAAAAGATCAAATACTCAGGAGACAGAGGCATCTATTCCCTAGTCTGTCATGTCAGCCTACAGGAAGCAAAGAGCCAAAGAGCAGAGGGAACCTGAGCTGGACAAGGGCATGTTGTCCAGGACTTACCTGTCTTACTCCTGCCTGGAGCTTCTATAAGCAAAAACCTCAGTCCTTCCTAGTTATCTCAGAGTTATTAACTATACCATAATACTAGGAATGAATAATAAATAGCAGCACACATTCCACTGACAACCCCAGTTTAGTCTGACGCAGAAGTTATCACACTGTAAGTAAAACAGAAACTGAACTGAAACATCATGTAGTTCAGGACCTGTGATTCTTATTTTCCTGTGTGTACTTCATGTCACCACCAACTGTTTTACATGTGTGTGAACAGCAAGATATGTGTATGTGTGCATGAGAGGACAAAATAGATAGAAAGAGGATGCATTTCATCATCCAACTATAGAAATTTGAATTTCCCATCCTGCCTAGGGGGGTGGAAGGAGAGCATCAAAGCCAAAGATGCTTGATGAACCTTGGCCTGAGAAGCAAGAACAGCCAGGTAGGAAAGAAAGAACACTGAAGACCCAGATCTGCCCATGTGAACATCAAGCCCTGGGGTCCTTCTGGTATACCTTTCCAGTGCTTTCTTGAGTGAGGCGCATATTAGTGGTGAATATCACAATATTTCACACAGACAGGACAAAGGCATGAGCAGGTCAGATGGTCCACTGACACCCCTGATGTTCAGAGGCTCGGGCTATATGTGGTCCATGCACACAGGAATGTGCTAGTGGCCTATCACTTGCTCCTTCTGGCCCATTCTTCTCAGAGAGAACTCTAAGACACAGAGTGCAGAATCACTGAGGCCAGACCAGAGGCCACAGAAAACCCTGGCTGTTGGTTCGTTACTCACAGATGAAGTGATTTATCTTTAGCTGTATGTGTCAACTTCCTACCTTTCCTGAAGAAAAGGTTACCTAAAAACGAAAATTTCCTGTTTCCTACTTTAAAGAAAATAACAGTGTAAGAACAATAGTAAATGGTATATAGAACTCAGCCTTCTGTTTGAGACTTAATTGATGAAGTAAGTGGATACTAACAGGAAAGAGAGCAGACCATCCTTTGAATGTAAAGAAGTTTTAACGAAACAATAGCAACTTCCTTCATTAGGAATTACATCACTTTTATCACCTGATCTTCCAACCCTACTCTTTTTTTGTTGTCTCTTTAAAAGTTACTATGACATAATTCAGGCAGCATAAAATCCATCCCTTTAAAATGGGTAAATCTTTGGATCTTAGTGCATTTCTTGAATGAATTGTACAACCATAACCATAATCTGAACGTGTTTGTCTTGGTTACTTTTTACTCACTGCTGGGACAAAATATCTGACACACAAAATTAAGAAAGGAGCGGTTTATTTAGCTCACAATTTTTTGGAGTTTTCAGTCCATACTCAGTTGGCTCCAAGGCAGAGAGGCACATGGCAGAGGGCAGCCCTTCAGGGAGGCAGGACACAGAAAAACAGCAAGAGTCAAAATGGAAGGGCAGTGACCCTAGAGGCTAGCAAGCTTCCTACCCTTCCTTACATTGTATTCCAGCTATCCAGGCTGGGGTGTGGGGCTGGTGTTGCACTCACATCCATAATCCCAGCATTGGATCACAAATTCTAGAAGCTTCCCCAATGACTGCATGGGGCTTCAGAGGGACAACTAGACACTAGCCATGACAAAGGTCAACATAAGGAAAGGAAACCTCATTCTACTGCTATGGAGTCGTTTTTATTTTCTTCTCTTCCTGGCTCCCAGTGTCTGGAATATATACACTGTCTTTACAGCTTTGCCTATTCTGAACACATTGTATAAAGGAAATCCTATGGTATGTGTTTTCTGTAACTGAAGTTTTTCACTGATCACATTATTGAAACTCATAAATGGTATGGAAAAGAATGAATTTGTAAGAATAGCCATCCAGGGCCAGCCAATAGCTCAGCATATTAAAGTGACTGCAAGCAGGCTCAGGGACCTGGCATTCCATCAACAGGCCTGCCATGCTGGGCCCACCCCTGGGTGCACTGAGACAACAACTGAGACTGGGTGTGGCCACACATTCCTGTAATCCCAGCTCTTGGGAGGCTGTAAACAAGCAGATCACTATGAGTCGATCTAGTAGTGAGACCCTGACCACCCTGTAGACTCTTCCCTAAAATATAATAAATAAATAACTAAATAACAAGAATAGCCATCCAGATAGTTTTTTTAATGAATTGCCCATTGCTAATTATCGTCATTAACTTAAAAACTCAGTATAGCCAACATAAGAGATAATTGAGGCTGATGTACTTTTAAGGTTACTGAATTTTAAAGTATTGGGTTGTGTAGATATTGTAGGCTAGCGTTGAATAAACTATTGGATGTTTGCTTTTGTTATATTCCATGAAGGGTGAACCAAGGGCAAAGGGCTGCCCAACATATAGACAGTAAGCCATTGAGAAATGAAAACTGCTCCTGAGGAATTTTTAAATGATAACAAAATGACTAAAAGTTGGTCTCCTTTATATTTTTACAAAGACAACAGTTCTAAACAGCATTAGTGATAAAAATGGTCCTCCTCCCAATAAATGTTTTGTTCCACTTAGTTGTGGATGGATAATTGCTGTGATTGCTCCTGGGTTTTATTTAACACTGGGTAGTAAATTTCAAGTGCATATATTATGGTTACTTTTCCTGTAATAAATGTAATTCTGAAAGTTTAGTTCGACCTTCTGCAGTTAGGATTTGGCCATGGACACCTGAAGATTCAGATTCAGGCCTTTATTCTAAGAGTGAACTGTTGACTGGAATCCTTCAACCTTGCCTCAAGCCTAACTTACATTCTTAGCCCTGCGCAAAGATGCAGCTTTGAGTGTAAAGAGTAGAAGTGATGACCCAAGCACGAGCTGCCCAAAGATTATAACAGGAAAAGAAAATTGTGCGATATTTTGAGTCTGTCTTTTTATGTGACCACTAAAGCATTTGAGTTTTAAATTTTTATAAGTGGTTCAGTGAGTAGAGCCTTAATGTTATTTGTTATGGAGAAGCACAAATATTTAGTCACAAGTTCCCCTGAAAAACGTATTAACATAATTTTAAAAGGTTACTACAGTATTGATTTTCTTTCTCATAGTTTTGCTTTATTCATTTGCCATTCTGTTGGTGCATTCATATACAGAAATCAATTTTCCTTCTCTATTTCTTTATGTTGAATTCTTTTTTTTTTTTTAAGGTCTAGCTACACAGCCTGGGCTGGTAATGATCCTTCTGTCTCAGCCTCCTCATAATAGAGATTATAGGAATGTACCACCAACCCTAGTTTGGGTGGCTGGCCCTATATACCAAGGGTTCTCAGGTCAGCATGGCATGGGGTACTGGACATTGACATCAAGTCCTTGTACTTGTCAGGCAGGCACTTAGGCAGCAGAGCTATCTCCCCAGCCCTATGGTGGAATTTCAATTGTTTCATTTAACACTATTTACAGAAAGGTGTTTTGTCATGCAGAAGGAAAGAGAGATAAGAAAATTGTTTTAAGTCAGCAACAGCTTACATATAGCAGAGCCAAGTGTATCAGCAGCTGCACCAGAGGAGGGACATCAAAAAGTCACAGATACACTAAGGCTTTAAGCATGAGCCCCACGTAATGGTAAAGGCAACTGATGCAGTTGGAGAAAGTTAAAGGACGAGGAAGAAGTTGGATTTAGACCCGGTAGGCCTGAGAATGTGTGCAAGTGCTAATAACCAACACTGAGTGTGAAGTTCTAGAGAACAGTGAAGGTCAAGACACAGATTTGAGAGTCAGCGCACAGATGATGAGCTATGAATAAGCTTTGATGCCCACTGAAGTCATGGGACACTTGCTCTCCATAAGCAGAGAAGCCAGGGCTGAGGGGTGTGAGGACTATATCTCCCATGCAGAAAACATGGGCACAGACTGTCCACAAAGAACTCTCTAGAAAGGCTTACAATTTTTACTAGTACATCTTTATGATACGTAATGGTCAAATTCGCCAGAACAGTTTTGTGAAGCAGTAGTAATAAGAGCCTAACTGGAATATTGTGGGTGAAAAACGTGCTAGAAAACTTGACAGCACCAACAACATAGAGTATGCATTGAAAGAATTTCTGTTTTGTTTTTTCAAGTGAACAGATAAATGCGGTATTAGCTGAACAGAGAAAGGAGGAAGCAGAAGGAAGATACTACAAAAGAATGTTACAAGGTTTAAGGTGATACATCACAGAACATGAAAGAACCTGGGCTGCAACAGCACAGAACTCAGTGGAGTCCCAAGTTTCCTGTTCAAGGTGATTATGGGGCCACAGAGAAAAGCGATCGATGATGTACAGTGTGCCTAAGGAGAGTCACCTAGAGAGAAAACATGCTCTCAGGCTTCCACAGAGAGCAAATTGATCAAACAATGGCCTTGACTCATCCAGACGGCTGACACAGACAAAAGTTTGGCAAACCGCAGTACATGGTTTCGGGGCAAATTCTGAGGGGATTTGATTGACCCTATCAGATACAAAAGTTGCATGTTTTTTTGTGACATAGGTCTTGCATTATCTTGGTCTTAACTATCCAGCAGAAAGCTCTAACCACAAGGTATAAAAAGGAAAGCCATATTAATATGCTAAGTTGTAAAAAGCTCAAGTCAACAGCCTCCAATAATGCCAGATGAGCTGATAATCCACTACTGTTATGGACTATTAGAATAAATACGTAGTCTCTTTCTCTTTGTGCAATGAAAGGAAGATCTGTACCGATGATGTTTAGACAAATCATGTCTGCATTCTGTACTCTGAACAACTATGATGAAGACAGTATTATGCAATGTATTCATTGTTGTAAAGTAATAATGATGATCATTTTAAAAAAACTTTTAATCATTCTCAAATTGCTCTTCAAACAAAAATAAATAAATAAAGTAATGTCTCCATGAGAAACATATTTGCTCATTCACACAATGCGTAAATTTGAAAACTGCTGATGTGTTCCACTGTTTTGTCATTCCGTCCTGCTGCATGGTAAACTCTCCCTCCAAAGTTAGTCACTGAGTGTTCTGCTTTGTAAGAGGGAAGAAATTCCAGGCTGTGAGAGTGCTGGAAACCATTCAGAGGGGAGAGAAGAGGCCCAAGGAAGGCGCAGAAACACTTGTGCCCAACAGTGAGAAGAATATGGGAAGAAGGTAAATGGAGCAAGTAGTTGGTACTCTCTTATTTAACAGACCTGGTGGCCATTCACTTTCTAGGTCTGGGCCCATGGAGGGCCTGGCCCGAGACATGATTGGAGGCAGCTCGCCTCTCACCTCCTCAGGTCCTGCCCCTCCGTAAGTGCCCTCTGGATGCTTCCAAGTTTAGATTGTATTAGAAGTACCCAGGACCCAACTTTGCTCATCAGAAGGCCTGAACCTAGTTTCAGGCACTACAAGACCCTCTCGCTACATGAGCTTTCTGGAGGATGGATCATGCTTTTGAGGGCTGCTCTTAGCAGGGAGAAAGGGATGCGACTTGAGATGGAACAGCTGTGATCTCTGATTGTGCTCGTTCTCCAAGGCCTGTGAAGGTTGCTGGTCCTCCTTTCTGCCTGAGCAAAAACTGAGAGTGAGGCTCCTGTCTGACTGTGGACAGCAGTATTGCCACGCAGGAGCTGCTCACGATGGGTATTTTATCAGGAAGATGAAAAGAAACATCAAAGTCATGCTGAGGGTAGAGCCTTTGCAGCCATGAAAAGACAGTGAAGGAACTAAGGAATGGCAACAGGAACTTGAGTACTTAGGGCCCACCTGACACTAATAATTATACACTTAAGGCCAGATCATGGAGTGAGCTGAATTTAGGTATGAAAGAAGCCAGCCCTGCATTTAAGCAGTAATGAAATTTCCTCTGTACAAGAAATTTCAGAACCTAGAATAGGAACTATTCTCACCAAAGAATCTGGCATGTTAGTGGCATAAGAAATGATGAGAAGATTCGAGTGAGGGGTTAGAGCTTTACTAAGGGCATTGTGCTCAGTGATTTGTAGGTTAAAGTGAAGTTAAAGCATCACTGAAATCCAAATAAAATGGAAAGTGTTAGAAATGTTGCTCAGTGGTAGAGTGTGGTGAGGGGCTGAGGTGGAGATCCATCACCTAATTAGGGCTGGAGCAAAGCCTGCTCCAAGAACATGGAGCTCCGGAGACAAGCCATGTGGGCAGGTTGACCAGACTAGAGCAAAGCCAGGGCCAGGAACACAGGCTGCCGGAGGCAGACGGTGTAAACAAGCTGACCTGTAGGTCAGTGGCACATTTGCAGGTCTTCGGCCTTGGTATTCCTCCTTGTTAATTATGGCACAGGTAGCTCTGCAAGCTTTTTGTTTTCCATGTGCTCAGCAAAACACTGAGTCCTTGCACTTTTCACCTCCTTGTGTGTGTTTTCCCCTTTTTATTGTGTATCAGTAAGGACACAGACCTCACACAGAAGCCACCACGAAGCAAAGAAGGAGCCCTCACCAGAGTTAGCGAGCTACAGAAAATCTGGGACAAAAGAAGAAATCATTTTCAACATTGCTAGGACGATGGCATACGGTGGACTGAAAGCCCAATGGTGAGAACTGCCTTCTTGTCCAGAAGGAAATCTTCAATTCTGCTGAACTGTTTTGTAGTACATTTACACTATCCCTTAGTTCAAGACTGAAAGAAAATAACTCATTAATAAAACAAAAACGGCATTGATCTTCTCTGACTCTATTCGGTCAGACTTTCTTCTTTCAAGAAGCACTCAGCTCTTTAAATGGAGCCAAATCTTGAGAATAAACCTCTCTGAGTAATCAGGACAATTAAGATGCATTTAAACATCTCTAGTTTAGGGGGAAATGGACTTTTCTTGCTGCTGGCAATGTGATCAACAAAAATCCTATTCACTAACCAACCTCCTGGAGAAAGCCTGTGTCTTCATCAAAGACCAAATTATTGCTTTTTCAGCCACCCAATATCTTCTTGCTGATTTAATTATCACAATGTTCCCTTAACAAAATGTAACATGATTAAGCTACATCAATGAAATGCAGGCCAACCTTCGCAGGGGGGCTGTTAAGGGGTATGGAGTCAGAGCTTGCTTCTCACTCCACATAAGGGCACTTAGACAGATATCCTAAGCTGCTCACTGTTTTACTAACTGGGCAGTGTCTGAGAAAAGCCACAGGGAACAACTGAGCCCATCTTGGAAGGATTACACCAAGGCAGAGGATGGATATAACACGTTGAACCAACTAAAATATTCCTTCGCCTCTGGAGACTTTCTGCCACACGCACAAAGCCTGGCTTCCCAACCCCTCTGAGAGAGCATGGGGCAGTGGCCATTAAGAATCAAGTTTCCAGTGGCAAACACATGCTCAGGGCAATTTTCCCCATTTTAACTCAAGAATATTTCTCTGAGCTGTGGGAAGCACACTTGCCCTTTGAATTTTGTTCTAGCTTATAAAAGGGAGCCTACGCCCAGGGTAATCAGCATGTATTCCAGGGGAAATACTGTCCCAGTGATGGCAGATGCGTTCCTATGTTCTCAAGTTCAGCCCTTCGGGGGAGTGTACTAGGTCAAGTGTAAAGTAATTCAGCTACTCCTCACCGTATCTGTGGTCACCGTCCTCATCCAAATGCATCTACTACCATGCCGGCTCAGCATGCCCTGGGGGTGGGGCTGGTATAGCATGTGGTGCCAGGGATCGAACCGCAGTCCCTGAGGTTGCCTAAGCTTTCCTAAGCAGGTGCTTTAGATCACTGAGCCATCTCACTGGCTCTGTCTGTTGCGTCTTGATCAAGTTTTCTTAGAGAACAGGGACAACGCCCAGCATCCAAAGTGCCTTCTAAGAAGGCCAAATCATTTGCACACTATAACCTACTTCTGAACTTTGTTAGTATCCTATTGCTTCTGAAGACCATTACATGCTCTTTAGTGTGATGTCAAACAGAGCCTGGCCCTTCCAGGCTCTCCACATCTGTCCTAAAGATATGCTGTTTCCTTCTAATCTAGACTAATCAAGCCTCCCTCTTAACCTAGTCAGACTCTTTCCAGTGCCCAGTTCTTGTACATGTTATTCTCTTTTTTAAGGAATTTCAAACAAAATTGCAACATGTAACTGGAGAATTAATACTGATCCTTCCACTTTAAATTAAAAGCTTCTTGTTGGAAGATCTTTCCAGAAATACTAGTCCTCCTGCGGAATTCCCCCATATTTTTTCTTGCTGAGGTCGTTATGTTGACTTAGTAATAATTCCCAGAACTGGTCTATTAATGTTTTATACTATGCTTCTCACTAAAGCACAAGATGTATTAAGGCATACGACATTTGAGCTCTGTTTATTATGAAGTCCAGGGACACTTTCTGTCACATAGAAGGTTCTCCATAAATAATTAACAAATACATAATCAAAGGAAATTTATGACCTACTTATTGTATGCCAAGAATTACACTGATGGAAGAGCAAAACTGAAGTAGATCTGTATCATTCTTACTTAGGTTACATACAGCTAGAAAATAGGAATAGTTTTGTTATTTGTTTTAGACTACTTCCAAAGAAAATCCACCAAAAGGTATGACATTTCAATTATATGAGCCAATACACAAAGTTAATCCAGGCTTATCCTCGGATATCAGAGCTGAACAGAAGAGAACTTGTCTTTTCCACTTACATTTCTAGCCAGAGACGGTCAGGGCCTGACCAGCCTGGGATTGTCCTCCCCACTCCCGAAGCCAGACATAACTAATCGATTGCAGGGCTGTCTGAGCTGTGCATTGACTTTTGATTCTTTTTAGCGTTGTTCAGGCGGGCACCCATCCTCACATGATCAGAGCTGGCATTAGAGATGAAACTGTTCTCCTGTACGCTTTTCCAGCCTAAAATGCATGGAAGACAGCCAGGGCGAGGGCTGACAATGGTGCAAAGGTGAAACGCTGGCACTTTTCTGCCTATGGGGTTCAAGCTGGCCCGTAGCTTAGAAGGAGCTGCTCGCAGCATTGGACTGCAGCCGTGTCACGTGTTTGCCCAGTGCTGAAGCATGTCCTATGCTCATGCAGTGCGTCCTCTTCACAGGCTGTACCTGCTGATTCTCTTGAGTGGCCCTTGAGAACTTTAAAAGAGATGGAGAAAAGTTTTCCCATGATAGGATTTCATATTTTTTATGTTTTTAGGAGACCAGAGAGGAACGAGTCTTAAAGGTTCAGCTCATCCCTAAATTTTTAATCCTAAGAAAACAACCGCTTATCAGTTTCTTTACAGTGCAGATCAGTTCACTATTGTGAATAACTTCAGTATTTTGAATTCTTTATCAGCCTATTCATTTCCTAACGCATGTGTGTAACTCATTTCAGTCTGCATTCTTTGTTAAAGGATTTCAAGTCATTAAGCGGAAAAAAAAAAAAAAAAAACACATTGAAAAGTGAAGGCGCAACCCCAACTTCACATGTTTCTTTTCTGTTAGTAATCCAAATTGAAAGGAAGAAGCTGTTTTGTGTGTGTGTGTGTGTGTGTGTGTGTGTGTGAGTGAGTGCGCGTGCACACATACACACGCGCACGCATGTGCATGTGTTTGCTCTTTGGTGAGCAGTACACTCTCAGCTGTAACTTCTCGAGCTTTGCAGCTCTTCATAATGTATTCCAATAAATAAAGAGCTGCATTAATGCTTAATGGATTATTAATGAGCTTTTTTTCTTGAGATATCAAAATCTTTTTCCATTAAATATAAAATATGATATTAAAATAAAGGTTTGGCTCAAACCACGAATTCTTCAAAAGCTAGAAAAAACTCAAATTTAAGGAAACAATACAATATGCATCTGAAAATGTAAATTCTATAGCAAAACTTATAACAATAACACATTTTATAGTACTCATAAGATCATTAGCATCCTGTTAAGTGTTTTGCATATTAGGACTCATTTAACCTTGGAGCAATTATATTACTGGTTTTATGCAAGAATAAACTGAGGCACAGAGCTGTTCAGTACCTTCGAACCATCCAGCTAGCAGCATTCACAACTTTCTGACCCTGACCTAGATCACAGAACCTGGCAGACTGTTTCTGGAGTTCTGCAGCTGTGAGCCCTCTGCTACGCTGCCTCCAAAATCTAAGGCATCACTTTCCTGAGCTGCTATACACTGAGCCGCATCCTGCAAGATTTAAAAAAGTAAGTGAGACAGCAGATATTGCTAGCTTATAAAATTTCCCTGGCTGGATTTGAACTCGAAGTCTTCTTGCTTCCACCTCCCAGAGTGCTGGTATAGCCGCCATGTAACTTACCACTCGGTTTGGTTTAATCCTTTGCCGTTCTTTGCATCAACGAAGGCCGATGGGTTTATTACAGGAATGGACTGCCTGAGCTGGTCTATAGCCCATTTTCAGAATGAAATACTACATGCTGCGACTGTTGAAATCTATAATTTCTAAAGATGGAAATCCATTATTTCTGTGCAGAAGCTCTTCCTCCACTAGGGGCATGACCTCTGATAGCACAGCGCATTTCACATATGGCTGCAGTGTCCCAGGACCAAAGTCTTTCCTTACCTTGCTGACTGAAGATATTAAGTATTCTACTCTTTTTCTGTGGCAAATAAGCTGAGGAGAGATTTCTATCCAAAGGAAATTAATCTGAGTTGTTAACAAGCAAGAATGCTCCAGGAAAAGCCAATCACACCACGGGCTATGTGGTCCAAAGACCGGAGAATCCCGTTTTACTGCTGCCTGTTGTCCATGATCTGACTACAAGCTTTGGAGGAGTAGAGAGGCATGTACCTGGACAATTTAGGGTAAAGATATCTAAATTATTTTGCAGTTGCACTGTGAGATTTTCTGTTCACAAATTTCCAGAATCATTTCTACCAGTAATAAAAATGAAATACATTAAAATTAAGGACCTGGTGAAAACGTGAAATGAGATTTAAAAAAAAAAATACATAATAGGTGCTTAAGAAGGTATGATCAAAGATGAGAAATTGAAATAAATATGAGATAGAACCTGAAATATTTAGATCAAGAAATGTAAAAGGATAAAGCCAATAGTGAAAAGCAAAATTAATC
>PVJA010014925.1:25576-46566 GCA_004027025.1 Myocastor coypus
TATATATATATATATATATATATATTCTCATGTATCAAATACTAATTTTTAAGATACATTCACTATGGTAGTTCAGTGCTATTTATCTACTCCATTAGTCCTCAATGCTGAGTAATTTCAGCAAATACTGCAGTACATGTTTCTCTGAGGCTACTTTTTAGATCAAAATAGCATTTAAATCAATAGATTTTTGCATAAAATAGATAACTGTCCTTTATTGTAGTGAGCTTCATCCAATGAACTAAAGCCTAAGGAGCAACATGAAGAGCCCTGGGACAAAGTACATGCAGTCAACGGACCATCTCCAGAGATCAACTGAGCTTCCCTGGGCCTCTGCCATGCCAGCCGACCTTGCAGACTGCTAATTTGCTGGCATCCTGGCTCCTGGAAGAGTCAGCTAGCAGACTTCCTCATTGCCTTATAGAAGGGGACTTTGGCTGAGAAATGAAAGGTCCAAGGGTCAAGTATTATCTCCAAGAAAGTCATGTCAGGGACTTATTTCCCACCTGTACTGTGTGAGGATGAACTGGTCTGGACTCTTGAAGTTGAGTTATAAAAATAGCTCCACGAACTTAGACAAGAAAAGCAATTATATTGACATTTTCTTACAATTCAACCTTCCCAGGAGTGGGCTGGTTTCAACATAGATTAATGCAGAGGCTCACGTGAGGTCACCAGCCCTTAGCTCTGTTCTTCCAACAACAGAGCAAGTAGCACCTCCCAGGACCCTTCTATAAGGCAATGAGGAAGTCTACTAGCTGACTCTTCCAGGAGCCAGGATGCCAGCAAATTAGCAGTCTGCAAGGTCGACTGGCATGGCAGAGGCTCAGGGAAGCTCAGCTGATCTCTGGAGGTGGTCCGTTGACTGTTTCTTCTTCATGCTAACTGTAGACAACACTCTGGAAGGGGTTTTCATTCTCCAGGACTGGATCATGGCTGTGAAGACAGAATCAATAGTGTTTCTATTTTAAGCCTAACTTTGATGCCTGACTCCACCTATCAAATCACACCAATCCAGGCTAGAAAAAGGAATATTGTTTTCAATAGAAAATTAAACAGGATGGGCCAGGGGTAGAGCTCAGTGGAAGAGCAGCTAGCTGGGAAATGCAAAGTTCTACGTTTCGATTTCCATCCCTCCCCTTCTACTCAAAAATAAAAGAAAGAAAATTATCTGGGATATTATTATTAAAGGTAGGAAGATGACCAGACCAAATGTATGTATGTTCTATAATAAT
The DNA here is from genome assembly GCA_004027025.1 of Myocastor coypus. Lineage (NCBI taxonomy): Eukaryota > Metazoa > Chordata > Mammalia > Rodentia > Myocastoridae > Myocastor > Myocastor coypus. The sequence goes on from PVJA010014925.1 coordinate 26,812, forward strand.
ATAAAATTATATATTTAAAAGTACAATTTTTAAAGCACCATAGATAGTTGATCCCAGAAGAAGGCTTTCTCTTTAGAGAATAAGCATGCAAAGACTAACGCAGAAGAAATGGCGGCAAGAAAATATCATTCATGAGCCACAAAGGTCCCTAGTCATAGAAGTTTAGCACTAGACCAGGCTTTAGGTTAGAGAGCATCTGCATAAAAAAAAAAAAAAATCAACTCAATGCCAATCGAAGGAGCAATTGGCAGACTTGGAGAACTGAGTGAGAAGCTTAGTACTGCTTTGTAAAAAGCCAGAGAAAAAGGCAAGACAAGGCAGTGGTGCTGTAAAGATGTGACAATCCTGAGAAGTATTAGTTGGATGAACGCTTTTGAAAACTGCTATTTTCAACCTCAAACTGTTAAGTACTTCTTAAGAAGCCTTTAGGTTTATAATTCTTCTAGAGCCTGTCCACTTTAAGGGCTTTTCAGCTTCCATTTAGTTAAGACTCATTTACAGCAAAACTGTTTATTTTGTCAGTTAAGTTCATAACAAATCCAGCTTAATAGCATATGCATTTACATTTGTATAGCACATAGTTCAGGACCATGCTGCATTACTTTGCATTAAAAAGGAAAAAAAGTTTATATTCAACCGTCTTAAGTTGAATCTTAAACCAAAAAGTCCAAGTATCATGTTTTCATATGCTGATTTTTTTGCCCATATTCCTTATTGCTTTTATTTTAGCTCCTTGGAAGGAACTTGCAAACATGCAACGATGGCATTCTTTTTCATTTTTGGAAATTAATTTTTATTGTGTTAAGAACACTTTCATAGGGCCTGGAGAGATAGTTCAAGGGCACAAGTACCTGCCTGGCAAGTGCAAGGTCCTGAGTTCAATCCCAGGTTCTGCAAAAGAAAAAGAAAAAAAAAAAAAAAAAAAAAAAAAGAACCCTTTCATGAAGTCTTGCACCTTCACAGATTTTGAAGTGTAAACTACATTATTGTTAGCTGTAACACAAAACAGTACAGATGACTTCTAGAACTTATTCTTCTTGCTTGCTTGAAAATTCAGGTCTACTGATTAGCAACTCCTCATTTCTACCTAGATGACAATCAGCATTCTATGCTGATAGTATGAATAGTCCATTTTACACAGACCCTATGGGTGAAATCAGCCACAGTTTGTCACAGAAAGGCTAGTCTATTTCATTAGTTTAATCTCCTTGAGGTTTATATATGTCGGGCCAGCTAGATAGCTCAGTGGACTAAAGCACCTGCAGTTGGGATTCAATCCCTGGGGAACGCTGATACTGCGATTGAGACTGGGTGTGGTAACAGGTGTCGGTAATCCCAGCGCTTGGGAGGCTGAAAACAGGAGGATCACTATAAGTCTGATCTATGTAGTGAGACCCTGTACACCCTATAGGCTCTGTCCTAAACTCATTTTTTAAAAAGTAAAGATTTATACATGTCATCAATACTGCAGAATTGTCTTCTTTTCTAAGGCAAATATTTATGTTCTAGAATGTAGGCATCAAGCTTATTCTTCTTACTCATTTAGCTATCAAAGGTCATTGGCTCACTTCCACAATTGGGTTATTGTTATTATAATTTAAGCTTACAAGTTACAGGTCTGGTCCCAGTACAGGCAGCAGGAGCTTCAGGGAAATGACTGGGTGGTGAGATCATGACCTCATCATGTAGTCATTCAATGAGGGACTCACAATTTGATGGAAAGTGGTGAAATGTAGAGAGGAGGGGCTCACTTGGGAGAAGCTGCAATTGAGTATGCCCTGAAAAGGCTCACGCTGGCCATAGTCCTCTGTCGGTCTCCGTCTCTGTCTCTGTCTCTTTCTAAATCTCTCTGTCTCTGTCTGTCTGTCTGTCTGTCTGTCTCTCTCTCTCTCTCTCTGTCTCTCTCTCTGTCTCTCTCCCTCTCTCTCCCCTCCAGTCACCTCGAAGTTATCAGCTCTGTGCTCTCTACTATGATATTCAGTCTCACATAGGCCCAAGCAACTTGGAACTCAAACCTCTGAACCTATGAGCCAAGAAATGACTCCTGTTTTGTTCTCTCATATTTTGTCATGGCAACAGAATCCACTAACACAAGTGCGAATTAGTGCTACACAAAGATATGATGTTGGGAGTAGTCATTTTCCTAAAAAATCTGCATCTCCTCTTAAAATACAGGAAGTAGATCTCATCTGTCTCAAGATGTGCAAGGTGCCAGCCTGAAGCACCGGCTTCGCCATCATTCATAACCTGAGTAGGGTTTATGGAAATTACTACTCAATTCTCTATCATTTGGTCAGCTGAAGAACAAGGTAGACTTTTGTCATTCTCGAAGCACAGTGTCTGGAGACTATTTTGGGTCACTGTTATACCACACATTTCATTTGACTTCCTCCATAAACACTGTAATTACCAACTGGGATGTCTCATGGCATTATCACTTGGGAGATAATAGCAGGAAGCAAGACTTTCACGTTGAAGAGACAGTGCCTGGAAATTGGCTGCACTGAGGCCCTGAGTGTATGATCCGCAAGTCCACATCTGCGTCACTAAGCGTAGCCAATATAATTGTGCTTCTCGACATTTTTTTTTTTTTATTCTGAATGATTTCAAACTGTAGATCACAATAGACAACACATCGGGCTATGATTTATCCTCTACTCTGCTTTGCACGTCTCACAGCTGCTTACAGTAAGTGCCTCCATTTAAAATAATAATACTGCTTTATAGATACAGTTCAGATTTGTGCTGGATGCACAAGGGATTCCAATTAAAAGTGAACATGAGTTAAGGATTGTCACTTCGTCATTGCTGGAACATAACGCATGACACTCAGAATTCAAAGAAGGAAAGGTTTATCTTTGGCTCCCACTTTGTGGAGACTTTAGCCCATAGTTGACCGGATCCAAGTCCGGGCAACATGGTAGAGGGGTGCAACAAAAGGGAAACAGGCATGGTGGCAATGAAGGGAGAGACAGACAGACAGACAGACAGACAGACACAGACACAGATCAAAGAAAGAAGGCAGGCCTTTGCAGGAAGGAAGAAAGACCCTTTCAGACCCGGTCACAGTGGCGCACACCCTGACCAGGCTGCCCTGTCCAGCACCACATCAGGAGACAAGGCCGTCATTGGCGTGATCCACAGATAAGGATCAGGCCCCTATGACCCCATCGCCTCCACAAAGCCTACTTATGATTGTACGATGCTTTGGCGGGGAGGCATCTAGACAACAACCCTAATGGGGTCAAAAGGCTTATCCTGGCACTAACATCTTGGGTTCGGACTCCAGGATCCAAGAACTGCCTGTACAACTATAAGCAGGTTACTCAGGTCCCCTGTGCCTCACCTATTAAAATGAGGGTAGTGATCATGTTTCTATTCATCATCTAGGATTGTGGTGCACAATAAGCCAGTGCACGCATGTGATCCCAAAGGGATGGTTCAGATATACAGTGAGCACGCTTGCTACTCCTCCTGCGGAACCCATATTACTTAGGATTTCCATTAATGTTAAGGCAGATCAGAAGCTTTTGCCCATGCGTGGTTCAAATGCTGTCTTTACTGTATGCGCCTGACATAGTAGTGCCTTAGCTCTGAGTGTGATTAAAACCTATGACTTATGAAAAATGCAACCATAACACAGCACATCGCTATACATCATCATAAATGTGGAGAGATGGCGAATAAATCCGGGATGGCAAAAACAAACAAACAGACAAACAAGCTGCGAATTGAAATGGTTACAGAGTATTCTCACCCCATAGCTTCAAGGCTCTAGTAAAAGACACTGTGAAGATATTTGTTTGAGTCTATGTAAGGTTTTAAATTTAACATAAAAGTAACAGGTAGGGAGAAATAAAAGTTCAAAGCCTATAGTTGAAATACCTAACTGATAAACTGCAAAGCCTGCCGGTGATTATCACCCATTCCAACGGCGTACTTTATTTTATTCGTAGAGACAAATGCATTTAACATGCCGACACGTTCAATTTCCCTACAGCTTTATTACCCAAATTACTTATGACCTGGGAAAATGTCAAGTGTCAAGTCTTCTATAGGGTAGGGTGCGCTTTTAAGCAAATTTGTGATGTCATGGGACGAGGTCTGGTGGCTTCTCTTGGCATTCTCTGATTGGCTCTCTCTGAAAATAAATTCTTAGGCTCTTCATTTCCATGAAGTTCATTCATCTGCCCAGTTAGTCATTGTTTCTGGCTTAAGTCACCAAGATGTTGAAGTATATGGGCAAATATTTCAGGGCAAGAAAGTGTGTTGAAGAAAATAACATGCATAATCTAACTGTGAACTTAGATACCTCAGATGTGATTCTCTTCTTATTAGAGAAAATGCTCATAATGGCTGGGCTATGTGTTGCTAAAGGCATGTCCACCATAAACAATTGCAAGGCTAAACCTGAAACAGGGTTTGTTCAAAGAGTTGTTCTTCAAAATGTAGTGTGAATGGCTGCTGGGTGCACACCCAGGAAGGACTTTCACCTCACATGGATAGCCTTGCTATCCGGAGAAAGAGCAACACTGTTAGGGCCTTAAATAATTAGAATGTTGGGGCACAAATGAGCTGCCTACTATCACAGGCATCAAGTTTTTGATAAGCATATAATTTAGACTTTAAATATCTCAAACCAAATTCTATTTTCTTAATAGACCTGCAGCACATTTGTGTCTAGAATGGAAGCTTTTGCAAATTATTCGCATTAACAGTGATACCATAGATCATAACAACACTGCATTGACCCACGTCAGGACCTTAGATCAGCACTTACTGGTCAAGAAAGTTTACTCATCCCTTCAAGATGCTTACTGAACAACGTAATGAATGTAATGAATATTGTAGCTTAGCATTTTTTTTGCAATGCTTAGTCCTGTTTATAAACTGTACATGTAATTCCTAGATGAATTCAGAAATTTAGAAGTATTTCAACCTAACTGCAGCTTATCTAGCTAATTTTCATAATTTCTCTTATGAAAAATACCAGTTTTGTTTACAAGGTGATTTGAACTTGTAACTAAGTTTACAGTTACAATAACAAAGATAATGATAAAAATCGATGCCCAGTCAAGTGATGAAAATATAATGAATATAGTACAGATGATGGATGAGAGAGAGAGAGCACTACGAAAGAATCAGCTTTTAAGCACCTCAAATGTGGAAAGATTTAAAAAGAATAAAATGTCTTTTTTATGATAAATAGCTCTATGGAGATCTTAAGTGCCAGGCATGGCCAAATGCAGCCACCTTCCAGGGTATGGTCCAGACAGGGCAACTTTCCCATCACTGGAACAAAATATCTGACACCAACCACTTAAAGAAGGGAGTGACTTAATGTGACTTCTGGTTTTAGGACAGTCAATCTCTGGTGATCTGATTTCAAGGCAGAAAAATATGGGAGAAGGGCATGAGATAGGAAAACTTCTCACCCCTGATAGCGAAGACGCAAACACAGGAGTGGCAATCTGGGAACAAAACTGCATCTCCAATGAGGTCTCATCTCTTAATAGAACATTCAGCCATGAACGCATCCGTGGATTCACAGATGAAGATGCCACTCTCGTAATCCCATCACTTTCTGAAAATGGTTGAAGAGCCAAGAGGGTAAGAGTGCTTCAATAGGTGAACACTGCACTGTCCAGGCAGTTCTTTTCTTTAATTTTTTATTGCATTTAATAAGAAATAACAATGCAATAGTTTCAAAACATGTTAATAGCACATTTCCGGTATTTGATACACTGCATATTGTTGTCCTCCTAGCAGTTATACAGAGCACAGGGTATAGACGTGACAATTTTTCTAATCATCATTGGCACAAAAAAAAATTTCTTCTCATTGAACTAAGAGAAAATAGTTTATACATAATCCAAAGTTCCATAATCACCGTGTGTTATTGGCAAAACTGGCAATGGTGAGCTGTTGATTTAAGCGTTTTGCAGCTCAGCACACTAATATAGCTTTACATTTTATGCCTCATGGTTAAACTTTTCTGCTGGGTGGTTAAGGGCAAGTTAAAGCAAGACCTGTATAACGAAACATGGAACTTTTGCATCTTCCAAGGTCAGTCAAATCCTCTCAGGGTTTACTTTGAAACCATGTACAGTCTTAGTCGAAGAATTTTTTCTTTGTCTTCTTTTTTGCTTGTGTAAATACCTATTTGTGAAAGGCTTTATTCCAAGCGGCTTATTTCTAATCACTTTTCTCTACTGTCCAAAGCATATCATACTTACAATACATAGAACATCCAGATTTGGAAACAGCCACATCTTCTGGAGATTTTTTTTATAAAACTGTGCTTATTTTTTGCATTTAATAAAAAGTTAATTATTCTTAGAATGAGACTGTAAGGTTTCAAAGTAAACCCTGAGAGGATTTGACTGGCCTTGGGAGATACAAAAGCTCCATGTTTCAAGTCTTATACAAGTCTTGCTTTAACTTGCCCTTAACCACCCAGCAGAAAAGTTTAACCATGAGGCATAAAACATAAAGCTAGATTAGTATGATGAGCTGTAAAAGTCTTAAATCAACAGCTTTTAATTGTAAAACTAAAAGTCAAGATCAATAAATGTGTTGATTTTAAATTTTAAAAGATATCCTTATCATTGTACCTATATCACTAGAAATAACACACTTTAAAATAAAGTGTGCTCACAAGAAGAACTATGAAGAGAACAATGTGTATTGTATTAATTATTGTGGCTGTCCTACTAATGTGGTGTATCAATTATTGGGAGCATACTACTAACGTGTTTTGAAATTGTCACATTATTTCTTATTAAGAGCAATAAAAAATAAAATGGAGTGTGTTAACAGTCAATATTGTGGCCTTTTTACTCTTTGTGTTAAAAATCCTGGAATTTTATCTAAGGATAATTCATTCAACATTTAAAAGTGATTACAAGCTATATTCCACATCACTGCTTGGTGCATTATCCTGTTATTTCTTTGTGTCTAATCATATATACCATAGAGCATAGAATAGAACACTGAGATAATACTTGTTGCACATTTATGCAGTACGGTTATGTATGCATGTGGGAGTAATGAGCTCCAGATTCTTTAAAATCATTATTTCAAAATTTCCAGAGAAACATCCATCTCCATTTCCGTATGTTATATGGAAGTTTACAAAACAGAATATTTTTTCCAAAATTAACAGCCATAGGATTTCTTAAAATATCAAAATTTTCTGTTTATTTATATGTTAATTTTCTAGACAGAAAAATAGCATAGAGATCTTGAGATACTCAGAATAAAAATGAGTCAAACAGCTGTATCACAGTTGGAAAGTTCAGCATTGCCTTATTATTTTGCCTGAATTACACGTATCTTCTTGCTGCACAAGAGAGCAATTAATGGCAACATCTTACATTGCAAGTATTCCTCAAAGATCAACCTTAATCTATAATAATATGGGAAGTCCCTGAAGACATTCTTTACATTATTAATACATAAATTTGTCTCCAGAAAAGCAAAGTAGTCACAAACCTCCATCCAGGAAGAAAGTGTGCATCTATGTGTATATCAGAGCAAATTAACTAAATTTGAGTCTATCCATTTTTACCAAAGAGTTTGTAATGGGTTGAGTGAATATTGAGCTGTAATTATGGAAAACTATCAGGTTCCCTTGTGCTTCCTGTTATTTACTCTAAAGAATGTGCTCTCACCCTCTTTTCAAGGCTAATTAGGAAAGAGTAACTGAATAACAATCTCCCTCTACTCCCTAATCTAAGTCCTGTAAACAGACTTGGCTTAAGATGTATCTTGAAAGACAACATAATCAATGAACCTCCCAGGCCAAGTTGTGTATGTCTTACACTATGAAAGACCCCTTAGTCCTGTGGCTGTCCTTTTAAAAGCTCCTTGCTTCCCAGGCTAGGAGTAGATCAGTCTTCTCCTACATGGGAAATGACTGGTGGGCTAAGTTCAGTAATAAAGGTGCATTTTAAATTCCTATTTTTGGATTTTGGTTTGGCTTCTGTTTGAGAACCCATAACAAGTTATGGTATTACTAACTTACGTAGTGTACTAAGACTCACATGCAAATTATTTTGCAGCATCCAAATTTGTTTGACAATGTGACACTGTGGATAAGATTGTGTAGGATTTGAACTCAGATTTCTCACACAAGTAACCTGCATTTTCATTTGAAATCTCCAAGTGAGAGGAAAACTTAATTGGCCCCCACAATCACCTACTCTATTGTATGGGATTATATGTTTACACATGCTATATGAATTAGCACATGTAGAAAGCAACCTTGAAGAGTATCCACCAATAATACTCATTTAACATGTGAAATTATTATTTTACCTTATTAAAAATTAAGATATTGGTGACATGATAATTAATGCATAAAAGGATTTCTCATAAGACAGCATTTTGCGAAGTCTGCCATCTATTCCAATAGTTTGCCCTTTACAGCCATATATTTTGCAGACAGGGTATAGCTCAGCAGCACAGCATCTGCCTGGGCAAATGAAAGGTCCTGAGTGCCCACTGAAAAACTCATACACTGGCTCTGCAAGGTGCTATTCCGCCTTTGTTATGGTAATTCTGCATAAAACCGAGTCCCTGAGCCCTGCTTGCTGGAGCCATTCCGCACATTGTGTCCTCAATTGGCAGAGTTCTACTGAAGCTTGAGTTAGCTAAGAATTGCTCCAGTGCTTCCTCATTCCATAAAGGAAGCTAAAAAGCCGTGACTACCTTGTTCTTCTTGGTCATCCTGCAGATAGCATTTCTGGAGCTTTTCAAAGAATCTCCTTGTGTCAAAGCTCTCTGACTTCTGCCTGCTGGACAAAACAAGTCACTGTGCAAGTGTACAAGTAACAGGTTGGAGAGGCAGAAAATCTAACTTTCTAAGATCATGCTAGCATCCACAGTCATTTTTTTTTTATTTCCTGTTCTATTCCACCTTTAAGAAAATGAGACATCTGAACAGTCAAACACGTTCACCTTTCAGGGAGCACCCCGTTTCCAGGGTCCACATTACATTTTAGAAGTATATGTAAGGGTCCGCCAGATAGCTGGGCAGATTGAAGCACCTGCTTAGACAGAATGCAGAGAGGTTGAGGGGGCGGTTGGAGTCCCAGCTTGCTGTGCTGAACCCCCCTCCCCGCCCCCAAGGTACCCTGAAACAAGGATTGAGACTGGGCATGGTGGCGCATGCCTGTAATCTCAGCACTCAGGAGGATGAAAACAGAAGAATCATTGCCAAGTCTGATCTGTACAGCAAGACCCTATAGATCCTGTACTAAATATTTTTAAAGAGTATATAATAGATAAATGATACACAGATAGATATAGATATAGATGATAAAGATATAGATATAAATGATATAGATATAAATGATATAGATAGATAGATAGATAGATAGATAGATAGATAGATAGATAGATAGATAGATATGGACACCCATCCACAGGTTCAACATGTAAGAACTTTCACAGACAATGTGCAGAAACTTGGACAAAGTATCTACTTTCTCAAATCTTAGAGCTCTCCATCTGTAAAATTGAAATGGTCTTAGTCAACTTCCACTGTTGGAAGAAACGCCTGACACCACAGCTTAAAAGAGCAGTGGTTTATTTAGTCTAATGGTGTCCACGGCTTCAGCCTGTAGTCTGCTGGCCCCGTGGCAGACACATCACAGCAGAAGGCCATGGGTAGGGGGAGATCCTGTCCTTATGGTTTCTGGGCAGCCCTCACAGCTATGCCTTCAGGAAATAGCCATTTCAGCTCTATGAACATCGTTGGGTTAACCTACTGACAAACTGTCAGAATGGAATCGTAATAATGACTGTGTATGTTGCTAGAAATATTTATATATTGAAATGCACATAAGGCGCAGGCAAGAGAGCTCAGCAGGCCAAGTGCCTGCTTAGGCAAGTGCAGGGACCTGAGTTCAATCACTTGTACCACATGTCATACAGGCCCTGCCCCCCGAGTTGCCCTGACCAGGCCACTGACACTGGGCGTGGTGGCACACTTCTGTAATCCCAGCCCTGGGGAGGCTGAAAACAGAATGATCACCATGAGTCCAAGCTGCATAGCAATAACCTATGCCAAATACATTTTAAAAAATGAAGTGTACATAAGGCACTTAGCATGGGACTATCTATATAGTATTTAGATATTATGTTTCTTATATGTGTGGTTACACCCAAAGGATAAAAAAGCAGCATCAGTAAACAAATTGAACACTTCATCCAAAATATACATCTTGGAGATGTATGAATGAGTAGTCAAGCTGGGACAGCATAGCCAAGGCTTCAGAGCATGCACAAATTTCTTATCAATAGGAAAGGGAACATTCTAGAGACTCTGTCTCTAGTGTCTCCTTCCTAGCGGCCAGGGTTACTCTCATCCCTGATCACCAGCATCCTAATTTGCAGCTGAGCACATGAACGCTTCAAACACAAAATGAAGTCCATTATCCCTAAGTCCCTGATCCAAAGGGCAGAACTGGAAATGTTGCATATTATTATCCAAAAATGTGGTTGAAATGTGTGAATGATTTCAGTCTGTGGGCTCCTGCAGGCTGGCCTGACGAGAAGATGGCCAGACAGCCAGAATGCAGTCATCTTGCTTGTGAGTTAGATATCTGTGCTAAGGAAAACAGAGCAACGAGGGAGCAACAGCTTTAGCATCTGACATGAAGAAGACTTAGCAGGCTTGTCTTACTGTTTCTGCTTATGTTTCAGAAGGGAGAAATTGCCTGTCTGTCTGTCCAACCATCTGTCTCTGTCTGTCTCTCTGTCTGTCTGTCTGTCTCTGTCTGTCTATCTATCTACCTACCTATTGACCTACCTATCTAACTACCTGCATACCTATGCACTTACCTACCTACCTATCTACCCTGTATTCTGTTTAAGCCACAGTGTGTACATATGTATATATTTGGGAGAAGGGAAGAGGAACTTTTGCTTTGAGCAGATTAACTCAGCCCTAACCATAGAGAACTGAATTCATCCTTAAGTTGATGAAATCCCACCACATTTCATCTAAAGGAGCCCTGGGCAACCCACGCTACCCATAATATGCCTGAGAGATGGAGCAGAAGCCTCCATCCACCGTGGTGACTTCCAGGAGGGAAAATAAGTTGTACAGTTGGAATGCGAACCGAAAAGTACCATCGGAGAGGCACAAATTGGAGCACAGTGCTGAGGGCATTCACTCTCAGCACAAAATTGCAGACTGGTATACTCTTCCTATGATGATGTTGTATGGTGTCTTTACACGAATGTCATTCTTTCCCTCCAGATCCCCAATATTTTTCAAACGTAGAAATCACAGTTCTGCTCAGCTATGCCTGCTTCTTGTTCTATGGATCTTTCTCCTTATCCCTCCCTACCTTTCCCAAAATGAAATATATATAAATGAAAATGCAAAAATGCATCAGTTTTATCTGTTTCTGTCACAGGAATTGGGGGACCTTCTCTCTTGAACCAAGGTAGAAAAATGTTGGATTTTGCTTTGTGCTAATACCATGATTCCTTTGTAGGGCAATTTCCTTGAAAAACTTGAAAGCTGAAGACTTTTGTGAAGAGAACAGATGTGTGTGTGTGTGTGTGTGTGTGTGTGTGTGTGTGTGTGTGTGATTTTTCTTGTTAGATTTTCTCAGCAAATAAGAAAACGATTTGAATACACATGTCAACGCCTTGTAGATGGGCGCTTATTTCTCTGCCCCACAGGAAAGACTCTATCTCTAACTCCTAGTATGCCTCTGTTGTTTTGAAAATATTCTTCACAGCAGGCTCCTTTAGTATCACTGATGGTGAAAAGCTTCCTGACTTTCATGGGCAAATACTGAATAGCAGTAGGTTAGGATATAAAGAAGTGCATGAGTTTTGTCTGGAATTATTTCCCCAGATGGAGACTCACTCATTTCCCACCTCTCAAATTCACTTTCTCAGGGACCTCTCTCCCAATGACCTTATCTAACATTATAGACCATCTTCTGCCTAACTCCTATCAGCTGCTATTTGTATTGACGAGATGAATGATTTTCTGAAATGCTTTGATGTATACATGATTTTCATAGGCTACCTTCTCTTTTCCATGCTAAAATGTAAAGTTCACTCAAGCAAGTACATTTTGTTTATTAATCTACTTCCTAGAACAGAACTTGGCACATATCAAGGATTGAACAGATATTTTCTGAGTGGAGAAAATAGAAATAAATTTCCTGCTTACATTTCTCTAAACTATTTGAAGAAAAATATTCGTAAAAGTAGAGTAGTGTTGGCCCCAGCTGCATTTAGAATCAGAAAGGCATATTTCAATTTAATAATTTTTTTAAAATCTCTTTTAAAGAGCATACAAAATAGTAGGACATTAGAAATGATGCCTTTATTTTTACCTTTTATTTACTTTTTATGTACTTAGTACAGGATCTACAGGGTCTCACCACACAGATCAGACTCATAGTGGTCCTCTTGTTTGGAAGGATCCATAGAGATCCTTCCAAGTACTAGGGTTACAGGCTCACACCGCCATGCCCAGTCTCATTCGCATCTCAGTGTGCCCTGGGGATGCAGCCAGCACAGCATGCTGGGAATTAAACCCTAGTCCCTTAACCTATCTAAACAGGTGCTAAGCTATTTGGCCAGCCCTGTGGTTCTTATTTTTAAAAAAAGATGAATGGTATTCAATAGTGATGTTATATTGCATATTTCTGTTTTCCATGTAGTTGCTTAGATTATAGACATTACAGACATAGACATAAATTTGGATAAACTAAAAATTTTAGACACTAACTGCTATCCCCAAAAACCTGACAGAAATTAGTAGTAAAATCATCTTAGCTCTCCTGTGTATATACATACATGGCTTTACCCCCTTCCTCTTTTACTTATCTTTTCTCCTTTCCCTCAACTCAAATGTTTATTCCTTATGTTCAGTTTCCTTCCACTTCATTATATCTGTTGTATCTTTCAGATTTTATTTATTTTTTCAGGTTCCTACACAAGGAGGCAATATGATATTTACACATATGGATCTGATTCATTTCACAGTCTAGTTGCATCCATTTACCTATGAAGGCCTCAAGCTTATCTTTCTTTATGGCAGGGTAATACTCCACTGTATAAAAATACCACATCTTTCTTATCAGTTCCTCAAGTGATGAGCATCTGGCTTGTTTCCAAGATTTGACTCTGACAAATTGCACTGCCATAAACCTGGGTGTACATACATCATTGTGGTAGGAAGTTTTCAGTCCTTTAGGAAAAATATTCAGAAAGGGAATAGCTGGGTTGAGTGAGATTTCTAGTTCTTTTTTTTAAGTCTCCACACTTATTTCCATAGTGTTTTTACCCCAGTTTGCACTCCCACTAATACTGGAGACAGTTCCTTTTTTTACCATAGTTTCTCCAGCATTTGTTATTAGCTGATTTCTTTATGATAGCCATTCTGTCTAGAGAGAGATGGAATCTCAGTGTTGTTTCTTCACACTTATTGAATGACCAGCGCTGTGCAATGTGTTTGCATGTATTCATTCCCCACTTAGATTGCTTCCTCTGCAAAGAGTATATATTCATTTCATATGCCCATTCTTGGGTTGGGCCTTTGCATTATGGGGCTGTGATTTTTTTTTTCAGTTCTTTATTTATTCTAGATAGAAGTGCTTCCTCTGAGTGTTTGTTCACTGAATTTTTTTTCCCAATTTTGGGTTGTCTTTTCACTCTGTTGGTGATTTCTCTTGACATGCAGAGGCTTCTCAATAAGATCAGATCCTAGTCACTGAGTCTTTGCAGGATTTCCCATGAGGCTTGGCTTTTGCTCATGAACTCTCTGCTTACCCCTTTATCTGATTTCCTCCTACTTTCTCTTCCAATAAATATTGAAGAGGATTTCAGAAAATGTAAAGAATTCCTTGCTCTTGAGTAGGAAGAACCAACATTGTGAAAATGGCTATACTCCCAAATTGTTATAACAGATTTAATGCAATCTCCATCAAAATACCATCAGGATACCTCCAAGATCAAAAGAAAGCATTCCTAAAATTCATTTGGAACCAGAAACGACCTAAAATAGCAAAGGCCGTCCTGACCAATCCAAGCAAGACAGGAGGCATTGCAACCTCTGGACTTGAAATTAGACTACAAAGCTACAGTGATAAAATCAGCATGGTACTGGAAATAGAAGCAGATCTGAGGATCAGCGGAACAGCTTAGGAGATGTGGGCAAGACTACAAACACACTCGGCCACCTTAGCTTTGGCAAAAGGGCCAAATATGTTCACTGGAAGAAAGATACCCTGTCTAACAAATAATGCTGGAAAAACTGATTTTCCACATGCTGAAAACTAAAACTAAATCCGGGTCTATCATAATGTACTAAAATAAATATTAAATATTGTGAAAGAATCTTTCAGATTTTGTCCTTAGACCCTTTAGAATATACTTGGTCATGCTCAGAATGCAGTTTACAGGTATAATTAAGGCAGCTGTGCATAAACTTGCATAGGGAGATTATTCCAGACTATTTAGATTAATTTAATATAATCGTATATGCCTTACGAAGACCAAAGGTGATGACAGATGTGCAGGGGTAAAGAGCAGAGGGGAAACGAAGCACAAGCGATGTCAAAAAAAAACTTTATACCTGAAAAGGCAGCTGGCTCTGGCTTTGGAAATGGAAAAAAAAAAAGAGTCAGGAGCCATGAAAGGCAGGCAGTGCATAAAGGTCGAGAACAGTTCCTGGCCAACAAGGAAATCCTGTACCATTCCAACTGAGATCTTCCAATAACTCAGATTGGATTGGGAATATATTCTTCCGTAGAGTATCCAGAAAAAATTCACAACACTACTGTGATCTTGGCCCTTTTCTGTGGCCTTGAGAGAAGGTAAGAAAGAGTAAACAAGGCCAGAGAGCTAATCTCAAGGATTTGGGATAAAAAAAACCATTTTAGAATGAAAAGTTTATAGTGATTTCTGTGGTAGATATGAAAAATCCAGCGCCTCCCCATGAAACCATGTAATTCAGAAAGATCTCATTTTTTGGAAGCTTTGATGTTTATTTGGTTGTTCTTGCAGGAATTCATGTCCTTCTTCCCCACTGAGTGGATCCCAGGCATCGGCCAATCCACATACAACCTTCCCCTGACTGCAAGGATTGTTTAATGATCGAAGGTATGTGGATGCGAAGCCCAGAAATCTCAGGCTATTCTCCCTTCCCAGAAGAATCTTGATGGAAAAAGTAGAATGAAAACACAGCTCCAGGAATACAAGACGATGACTAAGGATGCCAAAATGAGTCTTTCCTGAAGGCTGTCCTATTAAAGCCAGTGTAAGTCAGAAGATCTTGAAAACCTATCACCCTAAAAAGTACAGTAGTGAATTTAAATGTATTATCCAAATACTAGACCACATTAAACTGGCACATTTGGAAGCAATAAATTTCAACAGATATTTTCACACATATTATCCTATTTAATATTAAGAGCAAGTACACTTATCAGAAGTCTTTCCCTTAAGCCTTTAGTTTAATTATAAGTAGACTAAACTCTCGAACCAAAAGACAGAGATGAGACATCTGCATACACATGTTTATTGTGGTACAATGTACAATATGGGACCCAAGTTAAGAAGCCTAGGGATTTCCTAACAGATGAGTGAGAAATAAAATTTGGTGTGTACATACAACAGAATATTATTCAGCTATAAAGATAAGTAAAATTTGGTCATTTGCAGGAGATCATGCTGATGAGCTAAGTATATCAGACTCAGACAAACATAACATTTTCTACTTAATATGTGGAACCTCATGAGCTGGGAAGATACCTCAGTCACATCAGGACCTGTCTTCCAAGCACAAGGTGCAGAGTTCGATCCCCAACACCACTAAATAAATAAGTGTGCAAATATGTGGACCTAAAATACATGTCAAAAACATAGCAGATTATTATTAGATGAGAAGGTGGGGAAGAGGGAAGCCAGGGATGGAACTTTAGAATGATCAAAATACATTAAATCCGTGATTCCCCTCCTGAAAACTATTCCGTACATGGGGATGGGGTGGAGCAAGGGATTCATGGGAAAATGATGGAAGCATTTTGTGTGATTTACATATCTGTCAAAATAAAACCCACTAATGCATGTAGTAAATATACACTAGTAAAAAGGTGAAAAAAGACAAGTTGGCAGAACATATCAAAAAATCGTCTGACCATATATCATCTACAAAAGAGTCCCTCGCTTTGTGTCCAGTAACTCAGGCTGGGGAGATAGTTTAATGGATTAAGTGCCTGCTTAGGCAAGCACAGGGACCCAGTTTTAATCCCCAGCACCATATGCTGTGTTAGTCCTGCCCCAGGTGCACTGAGCTGGCCACTGAGACAGGGCATGGTGGTTCATGTCTCTAATCCGAGTGCTAGGGAGGCTAAAAACAGGAGGATCACTATGAGTCCAACCTGTGTAGTGAGACTCTGTACCAAATACATAAAAATTATAGATAGATAGATGATAGATAGATAGATACAGATAGATGACAGAGAGAGAAAGAGAGAGAGAGAGAGAGAGAGAGAGAGAGACCAAGTGACTTGAGACTTGAAAAGTTGAAAGTAGAAAGGTGGAAAATGATTTCCACAGATAGTGACCGTAAGAGGGGCCAGCCAGATAGCTCAGCAGGCTAAAGTGCCTGCTTTGACAGAGCACAGTGGCTTGGGTTCGACCACTGGCCTTCCATGCCAGCCCTGCTCCTGGGGCGCACTGAGTAGAAGACTGAGACTGGGTGTGGTGGCACGCACCTGTAATGTCACCACTTTGGGAGGCTAAAGATAGGAAGATCACTATGAGTCCATTATACCTAGTGAGACCCTGTTTACCTTGTATCCCCTGTGCTAAATGCATATAATAATAATACTAATAATAAGAAAATAGGGGAAGCTATCATCTGAGGTAAAATGGATTTTCAATCTAAAAATGTTACAGAGACAAAAGAAGATGTTATATTTAGAAAAGTTTCTTATACAGGGAGGCTGTGTAGTAAAGCAGAGTATCCACACACACAACAGAACACTCAATATGCACGGGAAAATGAAGATTCTCTGTAGGCCCATTCACCAACTGCTGGCAGAAAGCAATTTACCTATGTAATGCGATTCAATTATTTCACTTTCAAACATTTTTTTTCCTGAAGAAATACTGTGGCAATGGCTAAATGGATACTGTTTTAGGAATTTTCAGCTTACTATTTGAATCAATGATTAAAATAATTTTCCAATGATAATATGAGTGGATGCATTACAAAACAAACAACTCTATATGAGAAGGGTACATTTTTAACTAAATTCTATTATAGTTGCTCTTTTTTTACATCATAAAATACAGGTCAGTTGGTTTTAGGGGAAAAACAGTGGAGGAGAACAAATCCGAAAATTGGCAAAAGATAATGTAGTTTAATAATACTTGTCTGCCAATGCTACAGAGATGGATCAATCTTCTCTTTTATAAAAAAATGAAAATGTGGTGTTTACATAAGAACCCAGCGTGAATACCCGTCCCCAGCCTGGAGTCTGGCAGGGAACTAATCCCAGCCCAAAAAGACCACAACTGAGGTGGCACCCAGCCCTACCATCGTGTTCCTGCCCTTGCCCCTATCTTGTGGGTCTTCCTACAGAACTTGATTTAAAAGCTAAATTGGCAGGAGTGAGTTTACTGCTAACGGCTGAGAGGAAAAGCAATAACATCGTAGCAGGGCAGGATCTCTACCTTTTATCTGAGCTAGACTGATGCTTTTATTCAGGAAATGAAGGTGAAAATCCAGCTGAGGAACAAGGCTTTGAAGTAAGGGTGAACCCATTGTTGTCAATAAGCGTGAGTCCTATCCTGTAAGAAAGTGACTTGTGACAGGGGCTTGCTCTGAAGCCCACACAGACACCCCTCACAGTCCCTTAAGTTTCATTTCATTCTCTTCTTCCGAGTTCCCCCAGCTCCCTGTTTCACTCACGTCACGCCTCTCCACGTCTTCATCTCCCTTGCTCTTTGTCCCCTTGAGCCAATCAGATGAGCATCTGCATCTGAAACACTGATTTGAGGAGGAAATTTCTTCTGGCTGTCATGTACCGAAGACAGCTTGGCAGTTGCTGGAAAATCAACAGCTGAATTTTCTATACAGCTGCTATGAATTTCTTCTGTAATGTGTCTGGGTGGGCACCCAGAGAAACTGACAGTGCTCCAGCTGGCTTCTCCTCAGCAAAAGGCTCCTCTAATGTGCTTTGATTTCAAGCCAGCCCCAGAATCTATATTGCATCCCGAGTGTGACTTTCTGAGCTCTCAAGCCTCCCGTGTTGAGCTACAGATGACATTTCCAGGTGATGGATCCTCAGTGCAATATACCTCTCCATCATGAGGACGCCTGGCAGGCCAAGGGGAGCTGGTGCAGATCACAGGCCTCCTTTTGGTGCCTCCGGTTTCCTTTGCTTCCTTATTACTTTTAAATCCTGAATACTTAATGAGCCAGGCTTGCTGTCCCTGCTTTAATACAGAAGTGGTTTGCATACACTGTGGGAGTGCCTAGTTCTCCCAATAAAACACTATGTTCTAAGTGAGTGGATCCCCTGGCTGGAGAGAGGCTGGGAATTGTAACCTGTGTACATCTCAGTGACACATAGGGAGTGCTCATTCTCGGGTGATAAGTATTTAGCCTGCACAAATCCCAGCACTTCTACTTTCCAACACGTCTCTGGGTGATGTAACTAAGTTCTCAGGTGTCCCCACTGTCTGAGACTTATTTGGAAACTTCTCTGGAAAGAAGACATGTCATTCTCAACAGGCTAGGGGAGAAACCAAGACTGATAGTCTCTGAGTCTGGCTGTCCCATCTTATCTTATTTTATTTTATTTTTTATGTATTTGGGACATGGTCTCACTATACAGCTTAGACTTATAGTGATCCTCCTGTTTCAGCCTCCCCAGTACTATGATTATACGTGTGTATCATTATGTCTGTTCTTGGTGGCTGGCTCAGTGTGGCCAGGGCAGGTCCTGCACAACATGCAGTACCAGGGATCAAACCTGGGTCTTTGCATTTGCCTAGGTTTGTGCTTAAACCACTGAGCTATCTCCGCAGCTGGCTGTCCCATTGTATGCCATAGCCCTCTACTGAGCCAGGCTGATCCAAAAGTTTAAGGCTAATTGTGGATATACTACAACATGCTCTCCTGACACTGGACGTATCCATATGTCTGTGTCTTCCTTCATCCCATAGGCTGAATTTCAACTACCAGAAACTGCATTGCTCAAGAACTTTCTCTGGAAGCCAGAGGTGATCCAGTGTTTACAGATAAAGTGCCCAAGAAGATTGGAATTGTAGAGAACCAGTAAGGAATGTTTTAGGATACACCTAAAGTTGTCCCAAGTATAGCACAAACTATATCTGTTGCAACAATCAAAGTTAATGTCTACCTGAAAAAAAAATTGTTTACCTGAAATTCAAATTTAAATTTAGTAAATCCTAGACTAATATATATATATATATATATATATATATATATATATATATATATATATAAAGTCTAGAAACTGTTCGCTCTGCTCGCATGCATGGATAGGTCTGACATAGCAGGTAATTGTTAATCTTTCGATGAGAGTTTCAATTGGTCATTGACAGAAGTTGTTTACAAAGCCCCCACTAAACTTCAGATAGTGGAGTATGTCTACATTTCCATCTCTTTGGAAGTCTGAGGCAAGAGGATCCCAAGCTGGAACCCACCTCAGAAGCACAGGAATCTCACAAAACTGTCTC
>PVJA010014926.1:0-40951 GCA_004027025.1 Myocastor coypus
GAAGAGGAAGAGGAAGAGGAAGAGGAAGAGGAAGAAGAAGAAGAAGAAGAAGAAGAAGAAGAAGAAGAAGAAGAAGAAGAAGAAGAAGAAGAGGAAGAAGAAGAAGAGGAAGAAGAAGAAGAAGAAATGTGCCAAAAATATCAGACCTGAAAAAAATTAAATGTGAAAGAAATCGTCTAGACTGTGGTGTTAATACCTGCCACACCTGTTTAGACAGAGTGCCGGAGCTAAGTTTCTATCCTAGGCACCACAAACTCTGCCGGTCCCACCCCTGGGGCGCACTGGGATGGTGACTGAGACTGGACGTGGGGGCGCACACCTGTAATCCCAGTGCCTGGGAGGCTGACAAAGAGGAAGAGCACTACGTGTCCTCCCTATGTAGCCAGACCCTGTAGATCGTGTACTAAATACGTAAAAACAATAAAAATCTTGCCACAAAAGCCAACAATGAAACATCAGAGTGAATCCCTCTGAATTCCTGAACATTATTAAGCTTTTTAAGGATGAACGGGACTTCAGGAGTACAGTACCTAGCTTCACTTTTTACTTTACAGAAAAATAGAATAGAGATGCAGAAACAAAAATCCCATTGTCTCAAAAAATCTAATGACCTATTAGAATAAGAGTGCAAATATCCTATGCATGAGAAGGTAACAGAAACGAATAGAAAACAGAATTAAGTGCATAATCAAAGCCATTATTAAGCAGCATTGTATGCTAGTAGTTATGTCATTATTTAGCTGCTTGGTGAGGAAAAGAGTTTTATCTAGCTCACAGTTCTGAAGCCTGGTGTTGGTATCCACTTGGGGTACGCATCCTAACTTGGATGAGAGCAATCAAATCGGAGATAGGAGCCGGACGTGGTGGCTCACGCCTGTAATCCCAGCACTCGGGAGGCTGAGGCAGGAGGATTGGTGCGAGTTCGAGACCAGCCTGGGCTACAAAAGTGAGCTCAGGACCAGCCTCAACTGCATAGCGAGACCCTGTCTCAAAAAGACAAAAAAAATAAATAAATAAATCGGAGATAGGGTGGAGAGAGGGCACACAATGAGAAATTGAAGGGCTAGGACCATTCTACCCAGCAAGCCAGTTCTAGTAAGCAAAGGGTTCACACAAGAACATTAACTACTTATGAGTGCAGGAACAGTAATGATCTAACCAACTTCCACCAGGATCGCCTTCTTATTCTCTCACCCCACTAGGGATCAACCTCTTAGCATACACCCCTTCATAGCACACACTCAAGCCATATTCATACCATGCGAACTTAATAGAGTATGAAAACAATAAGTAGACCCACAAATATAAATATGTTCATGTCCCTACATTATCGTTGGGGATGTACTAAAAGTTACATTAACCAAACCTCCTAAGCATGCCATGAAATAACACTATAGGTAGGATGACATTAGGGGAACAAGCTCTGTCACTAATAAGTATTACCTTGAGTAATATATTTTCCCTTTGGAGATGAAAGTCTTCATAGGTTCAGGTGCGTGAGCAGCACAGCAGAATTCATATGAACACATGTTCTACAATTGTAAGGTGACCATGGGGGTGACATTCTGTCTGTACGAGCATATCTACAGCCATCAAAATGTTCATATTAAACATACAGGGTTTTATATACCAAGTACAGTGGTACCTTGGTTCAAGAAACTTGATTTTTTTCCACAATTCTGTTTGCAAACTGATTGGACAAGACACAAACCCAATTCAATGGTGTGGGTCAATATTGACCTTGTGGGGAAATTTGGCTTGGTCTCGCCTCAGCTCTGCTTGTGACCAAAATCATGGGAAGAACTGAGTTTGAGCACCGAGGTAAAATGACATACCTCAATGAAGCTTTTTTAAAAAGGAGATCTGAATACTAAGAACAAAAAGAAATATAAGTTCTGGATAAAGGTGGTGCTATACTTAGCAAAAAAAAAAAAAAAATATATATATATATATATATATATATATGTATGTATGTATGTATAATAGACAAGCATAGCAGCTTATACAAACACACAGTGTAATTTTTTTTGTCTTTTTGAGACAGGGTCTCGCTATGCAGTTCAGCTGGCCCTGAACTCACTTTGGTAGTCCAGGCTGGTCTCGAACTCACACTGATCCTCCTGCCTCAGCCTCCCAAGTGCTGGGATTACAGGTGTGCACCACCACTCCCGGCTAACACAGTGTAATTTAAGTTTCAGCTAAGCAGCAATGTTTCCTTAGTATCTGTATGTTCTCTGCAGTACTGGGGGTATATGGATACTAAACAATGCACTTAATTTCTCACCTAAACTTTAAGCATCAGTTGTCATCTTTCAGTGCCCATGGCGATGTGCTTGTGGAGTGGAACTACACCAGTTTGGAACTTCTCTGTGAGCTATGTGAAGCTGGCAGATTCCCAAACTTACCATTATTTTTTGTTTTTTTAATACAAACACAGATGAAATATAAACTGTATAAATCTGAAAAAAAGTTATGAATATTAAAATTATGACAATATGGCTGGAACATGCCTGAGCTATGGTATGTGGACAATAATTTATCCTCCCAATTATTGCTGCTGCAATAACTGGGTGAAGTAAGATGATTTGTGAAAGGAATTAAGGGGCTGTCAGGTAGCTCCAGGAATTAAAGCCCCTGCTTAGGCAGATGCAGCGACCAGGGTTCAACCCAGGCCTAAATGCCCACCCTGGCCCAGGGTGTGCTGAGGCAGCTAATCAGACTGAGTGTGGTGGCACTCTCCGTAATCCCAGCACTTGGAAGCATGAAAAACAGGAAGGATCACTGCATGTCATATCTGTGTAGACCCTGTGCTAAACGCATACAAAGAAAGGAGTTAAACTATTTTTCCAGTAATAACACCAAATGTGCTATAGAGAAAAGCCAGAGAACCTACAGTATCAGCCCTTTGCCCCTTGGCTAGTCACCGTATTCCAAATCCAGTCATGCAACATCCTCCAACGGTAGAGAAGGCCAATTCAAATCTGCCTCAAGTTCTATTAGTTCAAGTCTATAAAATAAACTCATCAGTGTCCTGCATAAGATATTGTAGATTCACATCTAAATAAAGAGACAAAGAACTCCGGCCAAATCTGCGTGTGAGTAACCAGCTCTGCTGGCTCCAAGGTGCAGAACGTGACCTGAACATGGTGGCAGCTGGAACCATGACGAGCATGTTATGTAAATGTACAGATGGGCTTTGTGAAGTCACACAAGGGGGTCTAGCAGGCCTGGAACTTGCCAGTCTATATGCACTGTATAACAACTGGGAGCACACAAAGGCTCCTGGCTCTACCACTCACTCTGAAGATTTGGGCAACTCCTGGAGGATACTTGTAATAGTCATCTAGCTAAAAATTCAGTCCAAATTACTTTCTCCTGCCAGAATTCATTTGAAAAATGGGAGATTTTGATTTGCTGTAATGGAGATCATGGATAACACAGATACCCAGGAACTGGCAGCCCTTCTCGCCCTCAATAAGCTGAAGCCAAACCCCTTAGTAGCTGACTGAATAAGGTGGTAGATGATCTTGGGTCTACCCGTTCTCCCTGCTACAACTGAACTGGAAAGCCATGTGCTCTCAGAGCTCAGGTCATATTTGTTGTCAGTCACGAGACTTATTAAGAACTCAAAGTATAATATTGTCCTGTACTCCAACTAAAGGGTAAAAGTGGAACAAAGAAAAAAAAAAAAAACCAAAGTAAAGTCTTTTTCAATAATCTTATGTGTCTGGTGAGTTTAAGGCAGTTCAAGAAAACATTGCTCAAAAGCATGTTAGTCTCTTTCTTGTACCTGCATCCCACTGAAGTAGAAGAAAGCTCAGTGTATCTGAGCAGGGTAATTAGGCTGTTCTCATTCCTACAGGATTAATTCAACTCCTGACAGATTGTGGCAACTACCTTTCATTTCCTCAGAAAGACTCCATCAGCACACTGATTTCAATTAGACAAGTGATGTTCTATTGACTTATCCTAGACAGGAGACACAGCAGACAGATAACAAACTGGATTAGCAAAGCATTAATCTTCTGGTCATGGCAACAGAAAGATTTTTAAATGCATTACCTCCATCCCGTAGGGATAACAGGAAACATTTTTTTTCTTCCTACTACAAGTTTAATCTTAATAAAAGTTAATTGGTTGGCACATAAATGGAGAGTGAAGCTTAGACCTCCTCCCTTCTGAAAACATTCTAAGCTTCTGGCTGGACTTTGAGTAGAACCAGTTGTACTATGGACGGCATCTCCAAATGCTGCTGCTCGCCAACTTTCTAAACTAAAAGAAAAAGAAAACAATCTCAGGTAGAATGTCCTGCTGTTCATTGAACAAACATCAATGAAACAAAAAGACTGAAAAATTGACTATGCATATGAGCTTGAAAGACCTTCCTGATGACAATCTGTAGGGTGAGAAAAGACATGTGTAAAGAAACTGTCTTCCTCAGTCTGGGCAAATCTACTTCTAATCTTGTTTTGCCTTTTTTTCTGCTTAGCAGTCTGACTTACATTTGCTGTCAGGATCTACAGAGGCTGAATCAACTGACATTAACTGCCTTTCCATGAATGAGGCCAACATCCAAAGCATCCTATATCTAGGACACTCTCAGCATACCTTGACCCAAATCCCACCATCTCGGTGTCTGCCTGAGCTCAGGAACCACAACATTTCTAATGCCTTAGTACCAACATGAAGAGGAAACAGAAAAAGAACCAAAAACTATGGAAGAACTACACAGAAAACGAACTTTCAAAAAGCTTTAACCCATCAAAGACAACATTAACAAAGCGAAAGGAAAGCCCATAGAATGGAAAAGTCTAACCACAAGGTATAAAAAGTAAAGCCGTATTAATATACTGAACTACAAAAGGCTCAAGTCAACAGTTCCCAACGTTGCCAGTTCTGCTAACAGCCTGCTATTATGGACTATTGGACTATAAATACAGCTACTTTCTCTTAGTTCAATGAGAAGAAAGATTTGTACTAATGTTTAGAGAAGGTATCAGGTCTGCATTTTGTACTCTGAACAACTACTATGGAAATAACAATATGCATTGCACTAATTATTGTGGCTCTCTTACTGACGTGTTTTGCGGCTGTCTCATTGTTATTCTTTCTCATTAAAATTAATACAACTAAAAAAGAACGGAGCCGGGCGTGGTGGCTCACGCCTGTAATCCCAGCACTCGGGAGGCTGAGGCAGGAGGATTGGTGCGAGTTCGAGACCAGCCTGGGCTACAAAAGTGAGCTCAGAACCAGCCTGAACTGCATAGTGAGACCCTGTCTCAAAAAGACAAAAAAAAAAATAAAATAAATAAATAAATAAAAAAGAACGGAAAAGTGTTTGCAAATCAGATATCTAAGAAAAACTTATTGTCCAGAAAAGATTAAGAACGTCTGCCAGTTCTACCAATAACTGACTGCTATTATGGAATATTGGACTATGTATACAACTACTTTCTCTCAGTTCAGTGAGAAGAAATATTTGTACCAATAATGTTTAGAAAAGTCATCATGTCTGCATCTTGTGCTCTGAAAATCTACTATGAAGACACAAGTATGTATTGTATTAATTATTGTGGCTGCCCTACTAATGTGTTTTGAAACTGTCTCGTTATTTCTTGTTAAAATTAATTTTAAAAATCATCAAAAAAGAACTCCTAAAACTTTACAATATAAAAACACCTGATTAAAAATGGGAAGACACTTGAATAGATCTTCTTCAAATACATATAAATACACAACAGACACATCACACAGGTATATCATAATATTAATATCAGTCATTATTAAGAAAAGCCAAATAAAAACCATAATCTATATCACTTTACATGCATTAGGATTCCAAATATAGAGAGAAGAGAGATCTTGATAAAGTTGTAGAGTAATTGGAACATTCATATTTTATTGGGAATAATACAAAAAGGTACAGTCACTGTGCAAAAATACTATGAAAATTGCTCAAAGAAATTTAAAGAATACTGTACATAATAATGTGTGATTTTGTGTGCAAACCCCAAATAACTGACAGTAGAAGATCAAAGAGATATTTTCATATGATGTTCATAGCAGCGTTATTCACAAATATCCCATAGCTCAAAGCAACACAACGCTTCACTAATGGAAGAATGGAATAAACAAAATGGGCTGCTCACATACAACGGAACATTCTTCAGTATTGAAAAGATAAGACATTCTGATATAGTGTACAATATGAATGGAGAATTCTATACTATGAAAATAAACCTGTCACAAAAAGACAAATACAGAAGGATTTTAATTTATTAGAGGTAAATGGATGAAGATTCAGAGGAAGAAAGGAAAGTAGTGGTGGCTAGAGGCTAGGATGGAGGAGAATAGGGAAACAGTCAAAACTCTTTTAAAATGGTTCTAACCCATTATTCTCAGTGGAGATCATAGAACTGCCCAGAGGATAAAAGTTGACCTTGAAGGAGAGAGGTAAAATAAAATCTCATCTTTCTATGCACAAAATTTAGGCAAAATTCACACAGACTTTTTTTTTTTTTTTTTTTTTTTTTTTTTTTTTTTTTTTTTTTTTTGTCTTTTTGAGACAGGGTCTTGCTCTGCAGTTCAGGCTGGCCCTGAACTCACTTCTGTAGCCCAGGCTGTTCTCGAACTCGCAGCGATTCTCCTGCTCCTGCCTCAGCCTCCCAAGTGCTGGGATTACAGGCATGCATCACCACGCCCAGCAATAACATTTTCAATATGACTACAGTGCTGAAATTCTATGGGAATGACAAGCAATAAAAAGGCTCCAAGCAGTTTTCCTAACAATCCAATAATAACAAAATGTTCAAACCTCATTCCCTAAACTGTCATTTCTAATTCCCAACTAACTACAGGAGATACTCCTCACCCATGTCAGACAGAACTGGCCCATGATCAAAAGCACAATCTTCCTTTCCTACGACCCTTTATTAAGTGGTAAGTCTGTCAAAAGTTACCTGATAGAGATTGGATTGAGCTCAAGTGAAAATTAACATTAAATAGTAAGAAAGGGGTTGTATGAGTTCCCTAAGAATTTGAAACCACACAAACACACCACATAATAACACAATATAAATTGTAAAGACACCTAGCTTTGATATCTCAAACAGTGATTTCTCAAACAAATCCAGAAATCTAATCATGCTAATTTGTACTCAATTATAACTTCCCTCCTCTGAAAAACTTTCTTGGAATTTTGTATTTCCTGTCACCCCTATTTATCAACTCCCTTACTATCATCTTTACCAGGTGAATACCACTGGAGACTTGCATAAATTAACTAAAAAATACTGCCTCACAGGAAAAGGAAGTTGTCATCCCTTGTTCGGGGTGCCAAGATACTGTGTAAACAAGCCCACTAGGTACTGTGGGTATCTGATTTTTACCATCGTGTTAACTACATGCTTACCCCTCCCATAGATCTGGGGATTATTTACTGCAAAGAATGTGCTATGTTGCTTAAGAAATTAATAGAAATATGCAAGGAAGAAGTTACTTTTTTAATGCAGAGGGCAACTTTATGGAGAAAGTAGCATTTACATTTGAATGTTGAACTATTTCTATTTTCAAAATATCCTATCAAAAGTATTTTTAAATCCCCTCTACGTTAACTAATTCATAGGGAAAGAATTCAGAAATTACAGGCATCTTCAGCAAAGGGGTGAAGAAAATCAGCTTTTCGTTACTAGAAGCACTTTCATTAATATTTTAGACACGTTCTCTTTCTGCTTTATGCTGACCATTTTTCTCCATGGAACTCAGAAAATCTAATTTCATAATCTACCTTCTGTACTTGATATTATATCATATGTATTTTCATTATCTTCAATAAACATAAATATAATTGTTAATGGTTGCATTCTATTCCTTCACATGAATATACATCATAATTTGCATAATCATTTTCAAAGCACTGGAATTTTAGGTGGTTTCCAGTTTCTTGTTCTCATAAATAATGCACATATTTGTTATAAATATTTATTTCTATTTCTGATTATTTCCTTTGGATGCATTCCTAGAAATAGAAACAATGGTTCAAATGATTTCAGAATGGGACGGTTTTTGAGAAATAATGCCCAAATATTTAAAAAGTTCAGAACAATTTATGCACTCACCAGTAAAGTTAAATATATGTGCTTCAAGACATCTAACAAGTGCCATATATACCAGTATTTCTATTACTTATCTTTTATCTCCACATTCTTGAACCACCGTCACTAGATTGGATCATTTATTCCTAAAGTGTCTTGGGCTTAGTAGACTTCCCTAGATTAGATCCTTATAGTTTTCCTTAGACCTAGGTCACCGGACCCAGTGATACCAGAGACACTCTTTGGGATCTCCCATATTTTAGCCATCTATTGTGGAGTAATAGTTCCATTTCTCATTGGTCGTTAGGATCAAGCATTCTAGTAGCTATAGCAATTCCCTTCTTTGCTTGTTGATTTAGACCTATAAGGAGCCTACAGTAACAGGCATTGGAAATCATTGCTGCTTCTCCTACTGGAAATGTTCTTTTCAGCTAAAACCTGTAGGCAGTAGAGCATCAGGTTAGTGACTTTTCCAAGCTTTTTCAAGGTGATTAACACAGATTTAGAATATTAACCCCTGAAGCCCATCACTGGGAGGTTTTTGTTAGTGACTTTTCCAAGCTTTTTCAAGGTGATTAACACAGATTTAGAATATTAACCCCTGAAGCCCATCACTGGGAGGTTTTTGGTTCCATCTATTTTTATCTTATACTCCATATCAGGTTCTTTGGGGGCTTATCCCGGTGTGACACCCTATAGCATTTCTAGCTAACTCAGCTGCCTACAACCCTGTCTGTGAGTCCTCCCCAAGAGAAAAACGGCACTACATTTTGGATGCTGACTCTAAGCATATATAGCCTTCTGGAGGAATCTTGCCCAGATCTGCAAAAAATTGCCACTTGGTTGGTGCTACATCTGAGGTTTAAAGACTTATTCCAATCTTATATCAAACTAGCTGCCTCAAGATAGTAAACAATCTAATAAGACTAACAAAGCCCATTAGCATCGGCTCTTTGGCAACCGAGTTTGAAGTGAGTTCCTTGCTGAGATGCAAAGAAGATTGTACTTGGGTAAGACATTGTGAAATTCCATGGATCATACTTTTGGGAGAAACATGCACGTAGGGTAGGTAATTCTACACCCATAGAAAATATCTATTTTGTATGAATAAAATACTACACCTTCTGTAGTAGAAACAGTATACACAATTAACTTGACACAAGGTAGTGAGCTGAGAACCTCAGGGAACAAGGCCACGTCAGGGACTCAGTACTGGCCTCTGCTAACTGGAGCAAGTCAGCCTTGTTAGGTGGAAATCCATATTGTTGAGCCCACAAATGACTCGGTCTCTACTAGCATGACCCTGTTGTTCATGGGATAGAGTAATGATGGGAGTGTATGGGAAAAGACTAATGTCCACAAAATTGCTTATCCCATTTACTTGATTATTAAAATTCTCTTTTGGGATCGCTCTTTGGCAAGCATTCACGTGGGAAGCAAAGTCTTCGCTAGGCATTCAGAGAAGTCTAATCACCCCCTTTTTTCTATCCTGCTTGTCACCATCTTCCAGTCATGTTTCTTTCATATCCCTAACCATACAGTTTTAACTGGTCATCCACAAGACTCAGAATGTACTTGTATACCTGATAATTTCTCTTTCTAACAACAGTGAACAACTAAGTACAGCGCCTAAATTTCTGTCCACTGGGATGATTTTGTTTTGCCATCTTTCTTCAATGTCCCATAAAGGGGATATTGTGCTATAGCTGCTGAATTTTGGGGTGGTACCTTCACAAGTAACCCTCTGTAGATCAGGGTTGAGCCATTTCTTCATGTGCCAAAGGATCACACAGAGCTACCATGAGGGCAATGTTGCAGTTGGGAGAGAGAAGGTAATGTAGCAGGAGAGAGAGTGATGAGCACCAGGGCTGCTGCTTCATGTAAGTCCCTTGTGATGTCAGGCTTGATCCATCCCAGTAGTATCTATTCCTCTTCCCTTCGATGATGGATGCTGCTGAATCCATCATGGCCAGCTTTGGTGTGGTGGGTTAGGTAACACACACTGAACGATGTGTAGCTAGAATCTCCTAGTAGCCCATAGTCAAACATTCAGATTTAAATAAGAACAAGTTGGGCCAAGGATTGATTATCAACAGGAGACTAATAATCTGTGGAGAATAAGGTTCTCTTGTGAAACTGAAAACTGCTGGCAGGACTATGATAAAAGGGTTCAAACAGCACCCTATCTGGTTATGACAAATCTAGGATCATTGCAACTGATGGCTCATGTAGGGTATCTTGCATACTAGCTCTTACAGAGTCTTCTCTTGTTGGAGGTTCTCATTCAAAGTATAAAAAGCTCAAAGCAGTTTTATTCATAATAGATAAAACTAGAAAAATCCAAATGATCTTTCTACAGTAGTCTGAAGAAATAAATTATAGACTATTCATAAAATGAAGTACTGTATAACAATAAAAGAAAATATCTGGTCCAAGCAATATCACCACTGAATCTCATAGGCAAAAGCAACGAATGTGTAGCCACAAGGACTACACATAGTAGATTTCAATTGCATGACATTCAAGAGCAAGAAAACCTAAACTGGATAATAGAAGTCAGAGTATGTGTTATCCAATGAAAAATGTGGTGGAGGCTGGATATGGATTTAGTAGCAACAGGAAGGACCCTTCCAGGATGTAAAAATCATCCATATATAAAGTCCATTGATTTGAGAGTGTGTCTCTACCTCGTGAACATTTTGTTTAAATGATAGCCCGCCTTTCTTTCTAATGGGCCGGAAGTTGCCAAGATTGTATAAACAGTGATGTCCCTAGTCTGCTATTGTTTCCGTGAACAGCCACCCACTATGGGTTATCTGAATTTTTTTTCATAAGGGAGTTCCTCTTAGCAAAGTGTGTATCCTGACCACAACAAAATATTCTGAAATAAAAATTTAAACACAACTTAACAAAAACATTTTAACAAAGATTCATTTTTATTATACATGCAAATTCAGGGCAGATGTGTTCAGAGGAATAATCCCAGTCCGCCCAGCACTAGAAGAAAAGTAAAACTGAATAAGCATTTCTGAAATATTGTAATAATTTCCTTTCTGGCTCTTAATCAAGACTAGAAACAGAAATATAGAAATACCATGAGAAAGGCCTTGCTGGTATATGTGCCTAGAATTCTCAGAAAGAGGTAGGTGTCTGGAAAAGTCTGGCTCAACTTCTAATACTCGGGTTTGAAGCTTGAAATGCATATGGATCAAACAGAAGCTCATTTTGAAATTGTATACACACATACACCCACACACACATACACCCACACACACATACATACACACACACATATATACGAACAAGTAATTTGAACACAACACCATGCATCGCAACAAATAATATGAAATTCATTTTGTTTGGTTTCTCTGTTTTAGCTCAGAGTCTTTTTTTTTTTTTTCCTTTGAGGGACCAGGGATTGAACTCAGGTCCTTGCACTTGCCAGGCAAGCACTTACTCTACTAAGCTATCTCCCCAGCCCCAGTTTCTCTGTTTCAGTACTATTTTGTAGTCTCTTCTAAAAATAAAAATTACATATACATATACATATATATACATATTCATTATATCACTTAAGACTTTTGAAGATTAGTAGCATTATAAAGTGGAGATTAGAGCCATGTATAAATTTCTACTGCCTAGAAGTTTAGAAGTGTCTATTTGGGGACCCAAATACAGCCCACCTTGTCTAACCTGACTCACTAGTTTCTTCCTGTTGTTTTCAGCCTTAAATATTCGGGAAAGGTTTCAAATTACCAGGCTGGCCATTGAAGGAACTTTTCTTTCCCCAGAAAAGTTCTACATTCACTTTTCTCTTTCTACTGCACAGAGCATGCTTTAACTTACTCCAGCACAATAGGGCCGAACTGAAACTGATGTGCTAGGGTAGGCGTGGGGGTGTCCACCTGTAATCCCAGCCCTGGGGAGCTGAATACAGAAAGAAGGATCGCTATGAATCATATCTGTGTAGTGAGACCCCACAGATCCTGTGCTAAATGTAGAATCAAATGAAAGAAAACTGATGTGTTATGATCAACTCAACTATTTTCTAATTTTTGTTGCAGCGTCCATGTGTTTCTCCTCCTGAGGGTCTGGGAATGACGGCTGGGCATGATCCCTGACTGCAAACCCAACTGTTGCCTGTAGGTGCTCAACTGAGGTACACCTAGGGAGCTAGGGTGTTTCACTTCTGTTCAAGCAACAGCCTAGTCCTAATTTTTTTTCCTTTTTGTTTGTTTATTTATTTATTTATTTATTTGTCCTAATTTTTATCTGGTTCCTAACCTTGGAAGCTAATAGAACCCATTCTAGAATCCAGCTTACGGATCCCAGCAACCATTTGTACCCAAGATTCTACTTACCAGTCATGCTGGCCACTTTTTCACAAACAACCTCCCCGTGTGATCTACAAATGCCAGATCTGGGGAAAATACGCTGCGTGTTGAAAATCTTTTATGGATGCAGTGTCTGAATTAATTAAAAAACTACTGAGCTTGCCAGGTTTTCCTTGGCTGTCACCCGTCCTTCCCCAGAAAGCTGGGGTATGCTAATTACCCAGGCAACCTGGGGCTGTATAATCAGGGTCTATTGTCTCACAAGCTCTTTGCGACCAGCCAGGCTTCTTCAGCTTGCAGTCAGAACCAGGCCTCACATATTCCTGAGGTTACTGAAGGCTACCCAGCTTGGCACTGGGAGTGTTTTTGCCTGTCTTTATCCTTCCAAATAAGGAATCATGAAAGCCTTACAAAGTCTGGCTACATAATACCATATTTTGTCAGTTAGAATGACTAGATAAATTGGAGGTATTAAAAAAAATAAAAATTAAATGACATAAGAAGATATTAAGGGGTCAGTTCATTAACCTGGAAAGGGGAAGGATAAGCCATAGAAGAGGAATAGAACTTTTTTAGAAAGTTGGAAACAGCTCATAAAACAATAAAATCTGACCAGATGGTGCCAGGTCTCTCTAGGTTTCTGGCATACCACAACTTGCAGGAAGACTGGTAGAGACCCAGAGGAAACCTGGCAAGATTAATAATTTTTTAAATTAATTCAGAGACTGCATCCATAAAAGACTCAATTTTATGTTACTAGAAATTATTTATTTCAATAAATATATTGCTGGCTCATGTATCATAACTGATTATTCTAGACCTGTGGGCCAATCTTCTGCATAGATATTATGATAACTACTGAAGAATTTTTCCTCGTTTTCCACTACTCCAGGTAATATTAGTATGAATAATCTATGACATATTTCCATATGCACATATATGAGTTTGTATAGGACATATACATCAGAGAATTACTGTACCAGAGGTAACTCAGTTTGCACTGTTAGTCTACATTACTAAAACTAATATTTAGATCCTTGACTCTTTGTCTTTTGCCTTGATGACTAACTTTGCAGGAATGGGGAGGAACTCGCTGTTTCCTCCTTCTTCTACCTAGGCTAAGATTTCAACCACTTCTATGTGGCTGTTAATTGCACAGTTATTTTCTAAGGCTGAGCCAAGCTCTCTCTCTTCTGAAACCATCCTGTGAGTCCCTAACAAGCACATAGTGATCACTTTCTCATTTCCACTGTGACACTTCACTCTTCAATATACAACATGTTCATTATGGAGTCCTACAGAACCTAACCTGCCTGTACATCTGCAGCACTTTATAATGGTATGAACTACAGAAAAGAAATCAAAGAGATTACTCAAAAAAATAACTTGTAGTGACATTATATCTTATAACTAGTTCATAACTCCCTCAAAACCCAACAATTAGAAAGACCCCTCAGCAATAGCACGCTTTGCAAGGCATAGCCCTTGGTCCATCTTAGCTTGTCTCATCCAGAAAGCTTGGTTCATTACACACGATGTAACATGAAAATAATTTTGTTTACTCCAAAGCCTACAAACATATAAGTAACTTGGTCCTGGTCCACATTTTCCTTGACATGAACTTGGTCAGAAAAGGCACATATGTGAAACTACTAAAAATATATATTTAAAAATTCTGCTTAGAATTACTAAATTGTATGGATTTTAAAGGAAACAGTTTAGAAAAAATATCAACAAATTTTCCATTTGATAAATGAATGTTATATTTCTAAGTGTTGCTATCTGTTGTCATTTAATTAGTACATAAAGTCAAATATTACTAATTGACAATTCATTTTGTAATTCAGAATATATTGATAGACCAATTGAGCATATCACTTCTTTATATAAAAACTAATTAGGCCAAAACTGAACAGTGCAACATAATTAAGCATTTTCACCTATGAACCAATTCTGTGACTATTGTCCTTATATGACAAATTTTTATTACAATCTTATAAAATCTGAGGCAATGATGATGTTTCAGTAAAACAGGAAGTAAACTTGGAGTTTTAACTGATTAATATAAGTTTAGAAACAGTGCCCCGTGAAAGGGAATTTAGAGGAATGAAAATTCCATATCTAGAAGAATGCAAGGGTCTAGAAAGTAATGCAAGCCTGAAGAGCATAAGCTGAGAGCTGTGGGCGTGGCCGCTCTGTCAGGTGGGTTGGCCCACTATCTCAGGGTAGAGAGGAGACCCAGAAGGTCTTTGAACTTCCCTCTTTGTACCTTGAAGCCTTGTGAAACATAATCTCATAGAAAAGATTAGCCATTCAGGTAGGGATTCTGTCAAAGAGGACCTCAGCTAGAGGTCACAAGAATGAAAAAATATATGGTGAGGTAGCTGCCAAAAAAGAAAAAGAAAAAGAAAAAAAAAAAAAAAAAGAATTGAGTATGGGTTAGAACTATGTGGGCCTCAAGTCAAGGATGTGTGAGTGTCAGCTGGGTCCTGCTTAAAGAGATCAAAGGGAGAGCCTTCAAGGAATCTGTAGAAATTCCCATCAGAAGAGAATTAGCTGAGCCCACCCAATAACACGCAGCAAATGCCCAAATGTACAACCAAACAAACAAGCAAGCATCCGGTTTCCCATTTGTCCATGTTTCCCTCATGCATTCAGCCCAGGACAGGCTGTCCATTTAAGCTTAAGAAAAAGAGTGAGAAAAAGGAGTAGAACAGGAGAAAGAAGAGCCCACTACTACTACTGCCCTTCAGACTTAGACTGGCCTTCTCAGGTTGCCCGACTTTGTGAGAGAGTTGAACTTTCTTTGAATAAAGCCTAAAATGTTAATGTATAGATTATTAAATTCAATTGGACTTTGGTGGGACATTTCAGAATCATCTGTTGAAATAAAAAGATAATAAGGTAATTTGCCTAATAACTAAGAATGTTCAGAAAAATGATGAGATCTGCCTTCATGTTCCATCAGTGATGTGAATGATGGTAAATAATAAATATCAAGTTAGTTATGCAGATGAGGTTGTGTTGTGGCTATATTCCTATGAATCATGACTGATCAGCACCCAGTCACCAATTGCCCCATGACAAGCACTTCACATAATCTCATATAATTCTTATCAAGAACATATAATTCTGCTCATTTTTAACACTAATACAGAAGAGTAACTAAATTAAGTACATTCTTCTATGAGTAAATAGACCTCTCTAATCCCCTTTCACACCCAAAAAGAGTATCTATAAAGATTCAAAGGTCATTTGGATTCATTTGCAACCTGACGTCAAAATAAAAAGTAATTTAAAAAAAGACAGGATGAAATAAAATTAGTTATCATTAAATTCAAGAGAATATAAGCATCATCTCTAGAGAAGTATTTGAAAAGAATGTCACATCCTGTCTAAGTCACTTGAGAAAGCACCAAAGGGAAATTATATTCCAGACCAGGGAGACAGCTTAGCAGCCCAAGTGCCTACCTAGTAAGCCCAAGGAACTGGCTTCAGTTCCTATGCTGCAGACCTTGCTAGCCCCACCTGAGGGCTGCCCAGGTGGCCACCGAAACTTCTGGCATTGGCACACACCTGTAATCCGAGCCCTGGAGAGGCTGAAACAGGAGGATTACTATGAGTCCAAGGTGTGTAGTGAGACCATGTAGTAAATAAATAAACATAGTAAAGAAAATTAGGGCCAGGCAGATAGCTCACCTGCTTAGGCAGCGCACAGTGGCCAGGTTTGATCCTGGGGTTCCCACCCCTGGGACACGCTGAGACAGTGAGTGAGGCTGAGTGTGGTGGCACACATACCATGCCTGTCATCCCAGCACTTGGAAGGCTGGGAAAAGGAGGATCACTATGAGTCCAATCTATATAGTGAGATCCTGCAGATCTGTGATAAATAATAAGAATGAAATTCTATTTAAATCCCAGCAAAGTTTCTTAAAATTTTCTTCCCCATTTAAAAAAGATCTATGATACTCAAGTCTCAAATACAAATCCTTCAATATCTAAGAATCCCTTCCCAAGTTCAAGGATCAAGCTACTGACTCTTCTCTCTCTATTTCATTGCTACCCTGTCATGTCTATAGTTTTCCCCCAGGAAGGATTTCTTCACTCTTCATAAGGACAGTAAAATGAACATTTTCATCTGCTTGGATCTGGTCTATTCATAGGCCCCTCCTTGTAGCAAAAGTGCTTGAGAAAGGTAAGATATGACAGAAGAGGGCTCAGGCCTTAAACATTCTAAGTGTTTTATTACTGCCATAGATGAGTCCATAGAAACGGAAGCTCCATTTGCATTTGAGTAACACAGTGCCTCCACACAAGATCAGTAACTGTAGGGCCAGCGAGATAGCTCAGCAGACTGAGCATCTGCTTAGGCAAGTGCAGGGACCGGGTTTGATCCTGGCCTTACATACTGTACCAGCACCACCCCCAGACACACTGAGCCAGCCACCGAGTGGATGCATGATGCTGCGTGTCTATAATCCCAGTGCTGGGAAGGCTGAAAACAGGAAGATCACTAGGAGTCCGAGCTGCATGGTGAGACTCTGTATGAAATACATTAAAAAAAAAAAAAAAAAGATTTTGAAGCAAGGGTTGAACTTGAATATTTGTAATAACAGCATTTTGTCTATCCTCCTCCCAGAAGCTAAGAAGGCCAATTAAGCCAATCCTGTGTATTCTGAAAGGTGACATTTTCTCCTACCTTTGAAAGGTAGTCCTGAGGAAAACAGCTCTTCTTAGCTGTAAGTTCAGTGAAACCTATAATCAGTTTCTTTCTCTAATTGAACACTTTCTTTCTTAGATTTTAGAAGCAGGAAAATGATTTACTGATTTAGGAACTGGGTGGAGTAGACCACTCGAAGACAAATCAAAAACATCTGGAATGAACCAGTTGAGAGAGAAAAAGAGAGGGAGGGAGGGAAAAAGGAAGGCTTTCAAATGAAACAAAGTACAGATGATTTGGCCAAATTTAAGCCAAGCCAAACACTCACATTAAACATTGCACTTGGGTCTGGTTCAATAGCAAGAGCCGGCAAGAGGGAGCCTGGGCCAGTACTGCATCAGACACACATTGTGCATGGAGGAATGAGTTTGGTCAAGCCAGCTGTGACTTCAAAGGGTCTGCTCTCCCAGAGAACAGTGGGAAAGGGTTCCCCCTTCAGTGAAGATCACAAAGTTCAGCCAATGACAGTCCAGAGGGAATGGATCCAGGAAGACAGGAATTACATTCAGTGCATGAGAAGGCATACTGTCCTGCACCGACGTGGATGTGATGGTCTTCAGAAAAGGGAAACTCACAAGGAAGAAACCCAAGGCAATATTCTGATACTCATTTCATGATGACAGTCTTAGAAATACGACATGGGACGTGTGCAATAAATAAGGGCCCCTTGCAGATTGTATGCTTCCTCTCATGATGAATGTTTCCAAATTTGTGGGAGGAAAGTGGGTATGACTCCTCGCTCATCTGCTTCATACTTCCTTTCCCCCATTTATGCTTTTAGAGAACCACACATTTCTGGCAAATTGCTTACTCAGCACAAATTGATTAAGAAAAAAACAGCAGTGGTACCCAGGGAATAAGAGGACAAACAAGATGGATCCTGCTTGGGGTCAGAAGAAAAGGCTAGAGACATAAACAGAGGATTACAGAATTCAGTGGTAAGCCTTATGTTCCAGCAATGGTCTTTGAGGTATGATCACCTCAGGAAAGAGGCCAGCTCACGTAGGAACTTATTATACACTCAAATTTGCAGGCTCCAAGCCCATCTCACTGAGTAAGAAAGCTGAGGTTGATTTATCGAGATCTCCGTGTGACTCAGGTGAATGTAAAGTGGAAAGCACTCTTGGCCATGTAAAGCCAAGAGGACTTTGGAGCAGACAGTAAAAGTACCTGAGGCAACTTGGGAATGCCCTGCCATCCAGAAAATGCTAGTCGGCCTCTCCTCGGTTAGAATGTATCCAAATGGCTCTTTGGTATTTCACATGGGAAATACACAAATAAGTGTCTTTTCTCTATATACATTATAAGATCTTCAAGGATGGGGGCTCTTCTGTTCCACTTTCCCGCTTTCTTTTCCTAATTTCCATTCATACAAGCCTGGCAAGTTACCTTAAGTAGATAATCCAGATACTGGAAGAGTTTACATTCACCAGGAGGCATTAACAAACGTAGATTTATAATTTCCTTGATTCTTATACTTTGGTGGCTAACATACCTGTTATCTTTTGGAACCATCTATTCCTTCTTCCTGGCATCATTACCACAGGCTTACTCTTCTTCTGCTTGCGTGTGCCATGCTGAAGATGGCACTATCTCAAGATGCAGCCTGCTGCCATTCAGACAGCTCTGTGAGAAAGAGCTCCCTTCTGGGCTAAATGCTGCTATCATTTAAATTCCATTTGTTAGTTATCATCCCACCCCATGGGAACCCACAGCAAAGACACTTACATATTAATGTGACATTTTTCAAGTATTTGAAGATAATAATTATGTAGCATGTGACATAGGTTAAATTCATAGACTCTGGAAGCAGACTGCCTGCCTTCCTCTTCCTACTCTGGCACATACTACATGACCTCAAGAGAGTTATTTACTATCTCTATAGCTTGATTCCTTTATCTACATAAGAAGATATAATAATATCATTACATCAAAAGGCTTTTATAAGGAGTGCATGAATTAATATATGTAGATGTGCCGGGAGCACTGTAAGTGCTCTAAAAGTTTGAGCTATTAGTCACCATCATTATCCTGAAGATCTTGTCAGATATGTGACCTGGGTCATTTCTCCAATTCTGCATTAATTTACCACATGAGCCCACCCACTATCATAGCTGCAACCACACCTCACTCTCCTCAGCATACTCCTACATGAAAGTAGCCAGTTGGAACTACGTATGTTGTTCTGGCCATTATTATTTGGGTAGAAACACCTCTTCTAGTCTTGGCCTCTAAAGTATCCTGAGAAATCTCCCATCTTCTGCATCCTTTTTCTTAGCCCATCAGCTAGCTGAATAAAAAACAAACAAATAAACACCTTGGACTATATCAAGAAGGTCACAAGAAATGGTATAGCCATGGATGAGAAGAGCTGGTTCTTTGACGGAAAGCTCGTTATCCTACATCTTACAGGGGAGTTTGCCGAAGAGAATGAACAGACAGAGCCATCTATACTGGTTTTCTTTAGGTAGGAATTAAAACATCTGTTGTGTAAACACTCTTTTCCTAACTGTCATGACTGACTGACTCCCTGATTTATTTTTCTTGCTCAGATTTTGCTTCTGAGAAAGAGAGAGAGAGAGAGAGAGAGAGAGAGAGAGAGAGAGAGAGAGAGAGAGAGAGAGAATGATTCATGATGTAATTCACCTGGTATTAAGGCTTTCTTTTCTTTCTTTCTTTGTTTCTTTTCTTTCTTTGTTTCTTTTCTTTCTTTCTTTTTTTCTTTCTTTCTTTCTTTCTTTCTTTCTTTCTTTCTTTCTTTCTTTCTTTCTTTCTTTCTTTGTGGGACCGGGATTTGAACTTGTGACCTTGCACTTGCCAGGCAGGCACTTGTGCCATGGAGCTATCTCCCCAGTCTCGTCAGCCTTTCTAAAGTTTCCTCAAATGGAATAATAGGTCAACTCAGGACCTCTGGGATTAGACTATGTGCATTGAAATTGCAGTCCTTGAAGATACCATCTCTCTATGTGAGGATTATATGTTTTCACTTTCGTATGTATTTCCGAGTCATTAGAAAAGTGAATGAGCATTTTTTATAAAATGCTTAGCAAATCCTCACTAAATTTCCCTTTTTTCCAATTGATAGATGGCACCACTGAGTTTTATATCCTTTCCTTTTCTTTCATTTTCCCATCTAGGATAAACTACAAGTAGCCAGTTGATTATATTCCCTAGATGTCTCTCAGACCCACACTCTTACCCTAAGCCCCCTCTTCATCCTGACCCAGCCAACCCACATCTGTCCATGCATCCCTCCCATTCATGCCTTACATGGAAATGCAAAGATTGCTTATGAAGTCTGATCTCGATGCCTCAAAATTTTAAATGTAAATGCACC
This sequence comes from Myocastor coypus, assembly GCA_004027025.1. Lineage (NCBI taxonomy): Eukaryota > Metazoa > Chordata > Mammalia > Rodentia > Myocastoridae > Myocastor > Myocastor coypus. The sequence goes on from PVJA010014926.1 coordinate 20,485, forward strand.
AGTTCCTTCCATTGTGCCATCGTACTATGACACCGCCTACCCATTCCCCCGCATTTCCTCTCCCTCTCTTCAGATGCTGAGCTCTAAGGTTCAAGTACGCTGGGCTGTTCTTGGCTTCCCAGGGGGCCACTGACTATCCCATTTTTCAGGCTTCCACGATTTGATTATATAAACAGCACCTAGAATGAACTTTCTCCCTTCCCGGTTTACCACATGTCTTAGTTATTTTTGTCATTGCTCAAGAATACCCTATCCTCAAGGTTAATGGAGGAAAGGTTTATTTCAGATCACAGTTTGTAGATGTTTCAGCTCCTAATAGGCTGGCTCCAAGCCTGGTGGCAGATGACAGAGAGGCATTGCAAAGCAGGTAGGAGGCAACAGCAGACAAGCAGAAGCAAAAGCAGAAGAAGAAGAAGTAGCAGCAGCCCTCTTTCTGTCCCTCACCGCCCGTCCAGACCGCCCGAGCTTAGGGCGGGGAGCACACCCAGGATGGGGCACCCTTAATCCCAGCATCCCATACCCTAGCTCCATCCACTTCTGAAAAGCCCCAACTCTGGCTGATGAGGCTTTGGGGGAACCCCTAGACAGAAAGCATAATGCTGAACCAATTCATGATCATTGTGTATACTCTGATTTAAATGCCATGCTGTGTGCAAAGCCTTCAGTAACCTCTGCTCACACTAATTCGAATTAAGCTCACACCGCACCTACCTTCCTCCTTCCTTAAACTCAATGTACTTGTCGTTATTTATATAATCATCTCTTTCCAGATGGTCAGTGAGCTTTGTAAGACAGAAAACTCAAGTATTTGATTCTCTGTGTAGTATATTGCTTTGTACGAAGGAGAGTTTCATTATATATATATATTTAAGAGTGAGTATGTATACACTTAACATATATATATATATATATATATATATATATATATATATATATATATATCCTGTGTGGATTTTTGAATTTCTGTTTTTTTAGGGTTGGCAAAGGAGTCCTATAACCAGATCATACAGCTCATTAAGTTTCCTTACAAATTTAAGAAACTCAATATCTGACTTCTTATACTTCCAGTTCCACTTAATTTGATACCTACATGAAATAAAAACTGTCTTATAGATCATACATGCTGCTTTGATGGAGCCAGCTCATGTTAATCACATTCCAAAGCTCACACTTAGATCGAGGGAACTGAAGAATTTTCCCTAGGGTAACATCCTAATAATTGATAAAAGTTAGATTTGCGATTCTGTCTACAGATCTTTTGGCTCATCCATAAAAGATGATCATCTCCTTATAAAAAGGAATAAAATAGGCCAGACCAGGGTGGGTGATATAGCAGTAGATTTATGAAAACAATAGTATAAGCATTCTTATATTATAATAACCTTCAAATGCCTCCGGCCCATGATTCATACAGCACAAGAGATTCCAGACCAGATCGAAAATCCAGGAGAGTTGATTCTAAACAACTTGAATTAGGCTGTTTTTGTCTTAAGCAAATGTTTATATGTGGCTACGCAATTTGAGCCAGTGCATGGCTGTGAAGAAAGAGTAGATGAATGCCTGGAGACAGTGAATTATGCAAAGTTTATCAGGCACTGAGCTCAGCGCTTGGTACATGTTAGGCAGGGGCTGTGCCACTGAGCTACATCCCAGGCATCCAGACAATTTTGTAGGGAAGGAAACACTATCGAGCAGAGATCCCTGTCTCAGCAATCAGGACCATGCCCACTGATGCTCCCAGTGATTGAAGGTAGCCTGTCCCTCAGTATCATTGTAATTATCTGTGTAGTAAAAATGATGACCCATGAGTCACTGGACTGCTCATGTTAATCACATTCCAAAGCTCACATTTTGATCCAGAGGAGTGAATAATTTTCCCTGGGGTAACAACCCAGTAACTGATAAAAGTTAGATTTGTGATTCCATCTACAGATCTTTTTGCTCACCCACAAAAGATGATAATATCCTTATAAAAAGGAATAAAATAGGTCAGACCAGTGCACCCTTGTAGCCCCAGCATTTAGGCAGCCCAAAGCAAGAGGAACTGAAGTTTGAGACCAGCGAGGGCAACTTAGCAAGACCTTTTCTCAAAACAACAGCAACAGCACTAACAAAAGTTTAAAGGCCAGGAATATAGTGCAAAGGTCCTGGATTCATTCTCCAATACTCAAACCTCTAATAAAGAATAAAACAACTATATAGTGCCAAGAAGGAAACAAGCTAAACTAAAGCTAAGTTTTACTAAGTCTCCACAAGAATCTTGAATTATATTACAGGACATAGGTCAAATTTAAACTAACAGAACATGTTCTCTGCTTAGAGAGATCATGTTTTCCAGAAATGTTTAAATAAATACACTAAAATCCAAAATAAGTGGCCCAAATTTAACAACGCTCTCTTCTTCCCCTCTAATAAAAGAGGAAAGAAATTACAAATTTAGAAAACTGATATGAGCCCTTTTCCCTGAAGCATGTGGGTTTCTTTACCTTGTTTGGAATCCTAACTAATACTCTGTTGTTTTCCCTGGTTCTAATAAAATTCCATGATGGGTTTTGGATTACATTTCTTCCAGGGGAGCTCCTTGTCAGTGGCGGAGTGACGCTTGTTGTCCACAGCCACTTGCAATGAATTCAAAGGCAAAGGTCTCTGGTTATATCCACCAGTGAAATCAGTTTCAGCTACACGAGGAACGTATTATAATAATACAGATTCCAGTATTCGTCCCCACAGATGAAAGGCAATAGCTTTGCAGTTATCCCCGTGTATACTTTTGATGGTTCTATACCCCATTGCCTCAAATGTTGGAGACAGGCAGACTTTCTTAGCAACAGTGACATAAACAGAAAATAAAATACCATGCAACAAGAGTCAGATCTAGTCTTGGTAATATTTAAATGTGAAGACGTAAATCCTTCCAAGTATTTTTCCTTCTTTAATGGTTCTAACCATTGTCTTATTATTCATACTATGTTTTAATAATGGAGCACTTAGACTTACATTGCTGTAAATAAGAAGAAAGGAGGAGGCTAGGCCACTTAGGCACTGCCCCACCTCCAGTAGACTGAATGTGGAAAGGTTCTGAGGCACGCTTTCTTCATCTGTTACATTGGGTGAGCTAATTATTTTAAAGCCGTAATGAAATAATTTAGTTCACAGAGATTACGATACTAAGTTTGAAAACAGAGAGGAAAAGGACATTGTTCGTTCACGTATACTATTGACATCAGACTAATCCAGGTATCTTTTGACTGCTAAATCTGCAGCATCTCTTCATAAGAGTTTGTAGCAGAACTGTTTGGAGGACGGAGTCCTTTCACTGAGTGAGGCCACGTCTCACCCTTCTTTCTATCTGAAGCTGTGCTGAAGTTTACTCAAGTGGGATAATCCTCCCAGTGTTTAAGCCCAACTTTCCTGAAAATATAATTTTCAAGTCTGTCTCTCTGGGCTATCAACGACATTCACATAATACAAAGTTTTATGAAAAATGAGTCCTTCACTTTGCTTGTCTCAGTTGGCTTGTATGCCTATTCATACCTAATTCTGAGTATAAATGTAAATTACCTGAAAGATTGAAAGATCTACACATCAGAGACTCGCTTCCACAGAGTGGATCATTGTATAGTCACGAGGTAGTTATGAAAAAGTATTAGTGTGAAGCACTATCCGTGTTACAGTCTAAAAGAAAGTGTTGACCGTAATGGACAGAAAACTATAAAAGCAAGTCAAAGCCACCCACACCCGTTTCTTTAATGCGGTTCAACAGACTTCTTCTGCCCCAATTGTTTTTATTAGAGGATATATATATATATAACATTTCATTTTGGACAGGGTAGGTACATATACATACTATATCTAAATTCCTTCTAGTCCCATCCACTACCCTCCCTCAGTCTCTGGATCTCCTTCCCAGTTGTAGAAAATATAGTTTGATTTCCTACTATCTTTTTTTATTTTGTTTATTTTAATTTTTATGTATTCAGTCCAGGGTCTATAGGGCCTCACTACCCAGATCAGACTTGTAGGGATCCTCCTGTTTTCAGCCTCCCAAATACTGGGATTACAGGTGTGCACCACCAAGCCCAGTCTCAGTTGCCATTTTAGCACACCCCAGGGACAGGGCCAGCATGGCATGCCTAGCATCGAACCCCAGCCCCCATGTCTGCCTAAGTCATTTTAGTTTTTAAACAGAGTACAAATTAGAATTCTTTACAAGTTATACCAAATTTCACTTAACAATGTAATATGAATTTCATAATATTTGTTGTAATATATAGTGTTGTCTTCCAATCAGTTACTCATATTTCCAAATATATGCACGTAAAACTGGAAAAAAAGAAAAAAATGAGAAAAATATATAAAAAATTAAGAAGTCAGAAAGTGCAAACAATAAAAAGCAGAGACAAAACAAATGAAAACATTAACTGCTTCCTTCCACAGACCAGCAAAAATTCACAGTGCAGTTACCCAAACCATCCTGTGTACACACATAGATAAATATGTTTCACCAGCCCCCTCTCTTCTCCTTCTCAACTCAGTAACTCTTTCAATAACTTCATTCCTTTTTCCCAGCATGGAATCTACAGATTCCATTTTTCTCTTTCAGGTTCTCACATGAAAGAGACAATATGATGTTTATACATGCGGGTCTGATTTATTTCACTTGAGTATGTTTTCTCTAATTGCATCCATTTACCGACAAGTCTCAGATTTATCCCAGATTCCCATCAACTGAAGAATGAATAAAGAAGATGTGCTAATTTTACACAACAGAGTACAGCTACAAAGCAGGGTACATTATGTTGTACTTTTAAATTATACTTTGTTTTTCCCATATAAGTGATATTATGAAATATTTAAACTTTCATGTGTGATTTATCTCAGGTTCATTATGACCTCAAGTTACGTTTGTTTTCCTACAAATAACTCAAAATTATCCTGTATTATGGAAGCGTGGCACTCCATATTGTACAAATATATTTTGTTTCCATCTATCAGTTGATGGTTACTCTATGGCCACTTCCAAGATTTAGCTGTTATGAATTGTGCTCTTATAAATGAGTATGCATGTATCGTTTCCCAGGTAAAGGCATGGAATGGAAGTAGTGCTAGCTTCCTTTTTGAAAAATCCAGATATGTAGTTCGATCCACAGGATTCAGCTTTCATATTGACTTTATGTCTTATGATTGCCTCTCTGTTTCAAAATTCCTAGGGATTTTTTTTATCATTCTTCTATATGTATCTCTAGTCTCTAGTTGTCCATGTTGGAAACAAGTGCCTACCATGGACTTCTTGAGGCAGGTCCCTCACTTTTCCACATCACAGCAGATATCACATAGGCAGATATTCCTGGTTTGCAATGGGGTTATATGGTGGTTCACCCTTCACTGAAAATATCAATGATATAAAATATACTATACACAACTAATACATAAATATCATATCTTCACCTCACCTACCTTAATCATACTTGGAATATATTATCCTACAATTACATAAAGTTATACAGCAAAACTTTATTTTATGCTGAATATTCCATCTAATTTGTTAACTACCCATTTCTAAAAATGGGTATTAAATACTCATTTCCAAAATTTCTGCAGCTGTGCCCTGTAGAATTTTGTTCATTTTCACTCGTGATTTCACAGCTCCTGGAGCTTAGGTTTGCTGTCCCACATGAGGCTAACTGGGGAAAAAGAAAATCTGGGGAAAAGAAAAACTTCGAAGTACAAACTTCAGAACTTCTAGTAGAATGCACATCAACTTAACATTGTAAAGTAGAAAATTGTAAATCGAACCACAGTAAGTTATCTTGTCTCTGTTTCTATCTCAACTCTGTCTCTGTCTCTGTTTCATTCTCTCTTGTTCCTCTGTCTCTCTGTCTCTCCTTTGTCTTCAAATTACTTTCAGTCATGAATATGGCCCCATCTAAAAACTTCAATTACCCTCCTGTCCACTAATTTAGCCCAATAACAAAAGTCATGTGCCTCACTATTTACTAATGAAATTTTCAAATTTCTTTCTTTGGCAAATCAGGATCCTACCTTCCAGTTATAAGCCTGCCAGAAAAGGGATATCATGGATTAATTCTTTCTTTCTCACTTACAGGATGCCTTGGCTTTTCAAGCTTTGAGGCATGTCAGAGAGAGAAGTAAAAAGCACTGGCTGGCCCAGACATACTCTGTTCTTGGTTCCCCTGGGGCTGACACATTCCCACTAAGAATAACTTCTCTTCAAGGAGCTTCTGATGATTCATTAGTGTTTCTGTCCTCTCTCTCATATCACTTTCCCATGCTCCCTGCCTCAGTCCCTGGGCTTCTGGTGGCTTTCTCTACTGAGTCACAGAGGCCTTTCAACCAGTCATCTTGGGCACAGACACTTTCAAAGCCACCCGGACATATCACTATTCTTGCCATTCCCCCCATGAAGGTTCACTCTATGCCTCCCGGGTGCTGACAGCTCTAGCCTCACTGAGATCTGCAAATGAGCACGTCATAGGTTCCAGGGTTCTCTGAATCCCGCATTCTCAGTGTTTTCCGGGAAGCTTCTCCTACTCAGGTTTAACTGAGGGACAAGCACATGAATTTACAAGAGGTTAGGGATGAAGACAATAGTGTAACAGAGCCACAGATTTGATTCTACATTCCTCAACTTTAAACTTTTTATATTGTCAGTGAATACTTTTCTTACTTACTTAGTAAGTAATACTCCCCTTTCTTACTTAGTTTCACAATCTATAAGTTAGAACATTTTATTTTTTAAATTTTTTTACTACTTTTAAAAAGAAATAACAATATGACAGTTTCAAAACACGTTGGTAGTACATTCACAATGCATATTGTTGTCCTCCTAATAGTTATACAGAGCACAGAATGTAGATGTGATAAATTTTCTAATCAATATCGGCAAAAATAAATTTCTTCTCTATGAACTAAGAGAAAGTAGATGTACGTATAGTTCAATGTTCCATAATTGTACTGAGTTACTGGTGAAACTGGCAATGTTGGAAGCTGTTGATTTAAGCCTTTTACAGTTAGTTCAGCGTACTAATCTAGCTTTACATTTGCCTCATAGTTAAACTTTTCTGCTGGGTGATTAAAGGCAAGTTAAAGCAAGACATGTACCACAAAACATTTAACTTTTGTATCTTCCAAGGTCAATCAAGTCCCCTCTGGATTAACTTTGAAACCATGAGCAGTGCGTTTACAACTGTTGACAGTGTCAAACATCTGGATGAGTCCCGGTCATTGCTTGACCACTTTTCTCTCTGAAAGCATGAGAGAATGTTTTCTCTCTAGGCGACTTTCCTCAGGCACACTGAACACCTTCAATCCCTTTCCTCTGTGGCCCCATAACCTCCTTGAACAGAAAATATGGTGCATAAGTGAAATAAACCAGACCTATATATGTAAATCTCATATAGTCTCCCTAATGTAAGAACTCAAAAGAAGAAATAAAAATGAAAAGTCATAACACAGGTGAATGGAAATCAAAGACTTATGGATTAAACAATGAAGTAACTGGAGGCAGAAAACAGAGGAAGCATAGCAGGAGTAAAACCATGCACTTATATACACAGGATGAATTAGATAAAGGTCCTAAGAACCTTCAAAAGGTTTTTCACATTGATGATAGCAGTGTGCAACGCTAAAACTATGCTTGGGATGCCTGTCATTCTGGTCTTTTAGATGTGTGCTGCTTCTAATGTAAACTCAGTTACTGCTATACTCTCTCCCAAGTAAATGGATGGTTTACAGAAAAACAAAAAAGGATATTAAGTGAGAGTAAGAGGCTAGGCAAAATGCCATAGGATTGACAGGCTACAACTTTGTACATCCTTAGATTTCTAAGTGTCTGTGTAAAAATGTGTAACTGCTTGTATCACATTGTTTAGAGATTTATTACGATATCAATTATTAATGGAAAATACCAATTCCAAGTTAAGTCTAAGATGTTTGATATTCAGAAAGACAGTGATGTTAAGCTCAAATAGTCATGTTACAGAGTAATAGTATCAATAATCTTTTGTTCTGGAGGGCTAAGAATGTAAGTTACAGGTGAAAAATTAGAGAAAAAGAAGAGCTACAAGTACAGGCAATATTTTGGCCCCAGCCCTTCAAGGTCAGTGAGGACTCAGGGAAGAACAGAACCTGTGCTGTAACATCCTATAACTCAGTGGTTTCCCAAAGTTAGAACACTTTAAAGAACATATTCAGCTGGTGCTTAAAAACTCAGCTGAGGAGCCAGGGAGATAGCTCTGGGGCACAAGTGCCTGCTTGGCAAATGCAAGGTTGTGAGTTTGAATCCCGGTCCCGCAAAAAAAAAAAAGAAAAAGAAAAGAAAGAAAGAAAAAGAAAACTCAGCTGAGTTCAGAGTAGAACCAGCCAGATAGCTCAGCTGATTAACTGCCTGTGCTGACAACCACAGAGACCAGGGTTTGATACCCAATCCCTCATGTCACACTAGCCTGCCCCCAGAGTATGCTGAACTGACTACTGAGTCTGGGTGTGGTGATGCATACCTATAGTCCCAGTGCTGGGGAGGCTATAAACACGAGGATCACTAGGAGTCAATGTTCTGTAGTGAGACCTTGTACCAAATACATAACATGGAAATAAAGAGCTCAGAATTATGAAGTTTTTATACTTTTCTGTAGCTTTTTCTTTTTTCTCAAAAGTTGTACAAAGAAGATTTGTTACACTTATAAAGGAAGTTTTCATATGTTTCAAATAATGGAGTTAGTAGCATTACCTTCAATGATGTCTTTGAAGTCTGCTTAATAGCTCAGTGAAAGGTCCAAGTGGTAATTAGTAATTATTGGTTAAAAATATGGTATGTGTCACCTTCCTCACCACAGATTATTTCTCTTTACAGTACCTCGGGATTGAACTTCCATGGCTTCTCAAATATTGCATTCAAATATGTAACTTAGGCGTCCTTAGAAAGGATGGGTCATGCTTATTTCAAGTAATTCACCCAAAATGTTCACTTTCCTCTGTTTTTCTTTTTATCCAACAGGTTGAATATCCTGCCTTGAAAACTAAAGGCCGATGGTCAGGAGAATCAAGAGACAATTGTTAAAAAGAATAGAAATGGCCAATGTTGTAGTCTTCCCCTGAAGCCTAAACAGGAAAGAAAATGTGTTTGCTCAGTAACAATAGGCACACTGTTTTCACACTCTGTGAAGGTATCGTCTTAACTGATGTAATGCAGGCTTGGCTCCATGACCAGTGACCCGGAAGACCATAAGCTCCAGGTCCAAAGAAATGGAGTTTTGCCAGCGCAGCTTCATTAGAGCTGATACTATCAGTGTGCTAGAGGAAACCTTATGTTCTCTTTTGGGCTGCCAATTTTCCTGCTGCCATCACCATCAGAAAATGGCAAGGAGTGCTCTGGATTTGGACTGGAGAACACAGTGCATAGCCAGGCTGGTCAATGAGCCTAATCATGATAATGCTAATAACAGCAAGCCTTCCCTGAGCCCTGAGTTGAGCCAGTACTGCTAAGAGCAGTCTGCATGCAATACCCCATTTATTTACTTAGTATTTATTTATTTATTTATTTATTTATTTATTTATTTATTTATGATGTATTTTGTACAGGATCTACAGGGTCTCCCTGCACAGATAGGACTCATAGCAATATTCTCTCTCTCTCTCTCTCTCTCTTACCACGGATTGAACTCAGGACCCTGAACTTGCTGGACAGGCACTTATGCTGTTGGGCTGTCTCATCAGTCCAGGCCATGTCATTCTAGTACAATTAAATTGAAAACTGGCATTTCTATGTTAACATAATGCCTATGATTGCAAGCCTTCAATTTCTTCACCTACGAAATGCACAAGACTGATTACAAGATCTTTATAATAACCAAAACAGCTACAAAGAATTTATTTGCTGGGACACTATGTTGCATCTATGAATTTTGTCATAGAGCTTCTAAAATAAAGATCATTCTCTATATACAGATGATCTAACAGACTTAGAAATAGTGTAAGACAAACATAAGTGACCCATTACAGTTGCACTACACACTCTCCTACATCTAGACTTACAATAACACCAATCTTCTGTGTACTGGTTACAAAAATAGCTGCTCAGGGAAGATGCTATGCAGAAGGCCGCCTTGCGAGTCTCCATGAAGGAGAAGCAGTTGTCTCCATTTCAGCGAAACCTGACCCTATTTCCATGTATTGCTAGGTACAGAGCTAGTGAGGACTTTTCCTTATAGCTTAAACTGGCTTTAAGCAATGCACATAGCTCCAGCTGGGGTGCTAACATGTAGTCTTTGAAGCAAAGACAATAATGCGGTGTTTCCCTGCCCACCACATCCCCCATGTGTAAGCCAGGGGTGAGGCAAGATGTTAAGCTGTGCCGCGCAGGGTTTGGTGGCTCTGAGGCTGTGACTCTTATCTGACACATGAAGTTCTATAAATCAGAGCTGACCCAAGCCACTAGCTACTATCTCAGCTGTGCTATGCAGATTACTTTTTCTGCATATTCTTTTTTATGCATGTTCCAGAGATGATTTCAGGCCTCCTCTTTAGCCCAGTTCCCAGCATTCACCTACCTCCTACCATTCTCAGTCATTCATCTTTATACTACTCCTTTCTTCATGAATTAGTAAAGGTCAGGTTCAGGCCTGGGGCGAGGCCTTAGTTCCAGTTCATCACCAAGGTGGCCCCGTGGCTCCCCATAATTACAACTACGTCTTTGTGTCGTTATTCTTGCCATGGTTTGCACAGGAAGTAGTAGATTGGAACTAACTTACTAGAATTCCAGTGACTTTTCCATAGGATTACAATATAAACTTCCTAGGCCAAGACAAGGAAGGGCCAGGAAGGGCTCCCTATAATGTTATATGTCAAATTAACCTTCATCCTGAATGTTTAAGTTACTTGCTCAACTTTTCTGGGTTTTCTGAATTCATACTGCTCTCCCTAAACACACATGGAGTTTTCTGTAGCTACAGTTCCAGGCATGGTTTCTCTATAGGTGGAAGATTAGAACTGCCAGGCAATGTTACCCCCTTACACCAAATCCCTTGCTATCATGCCATAAGGTGTGTGGAGAGGACCTGGCAACAGGGACCTCTGATGGCAGGTATGCCCATGTTTTTTGAGAAACATGTTGAAGGATGAACATTATAGATCTGAACCATAGCATGTTTACTTATTTATTCTGAGCAATTTGCCCAACACTGGATGCCTTGTACATCATAGCATGGATGTGATTTCTTAATTATTCATGCCATTAATAATTGACACCATTAATAACACTGTAATACCATTAATAATTGAGCACATAAAATGGAATTCTCTGGAGTTAATTTATTATCATTAATTTTCTGTGCCGGCTTACCAGAGCTCATTAGAATAGTGGCCAGGGCTGTGCATCAAATTATTTAACTAGTCACCTTCAGGCTTTAAAGAGGCAAAGAAGTGAAGAGTGCCGCTCCTCGGCTTCCTTTGCTCGTATCCATAGCCCTTTTCCCATCTTTTGTCCCTCCAAAGGAGAGCAAGGCTTTCTTATGAAGAACTCAGTGGCATCCAACTTATGCACATTGTTGACGAACACAGAAGGAAGGAGGAAAGCCTCCTAAGGGTCCACAGTGCTTTGGAACAGGCAAGTCCTCAGGGCTTTGAGCTGTCCCAACCGCAATCCACACCCTTCCTTCTTCCAATACAACCCATGGACTAGGACGGCTCCTCTTTCCTACTTAAAGTTCTTGCTCCACACTTATTCTTGTAGACCTCCTTTCCTTACACTTGACAAAGAAAAACACTCATGCCTCCTCGAAACGCGCTTTGATGTTATTCTTAAGATAAGCCCGTTGCCGGATGTGGTGGCTCACGCCTGTAATCCCAGCACTCGGGAGGCTGAGGCAGGAGGATTGGTGCGAGTTCGAGACCAGCCTGGGCTACAAAAGTGAGCTCAGGACCAGCCTCAACTGCATAGCGAGACCCTGTCTCAAAAAGACAAAAAAAAAAAAAAAAAGATAAGCCCGTTGATATTTTCAAGAATTGCGCAGTCAATTGCAATAGAGAAATGTAAGTCAGAGCAAGGAATCTCCACTTGGATAAAGATAATTTTAACCTTTATCAAGTTCCAACCCTCATGCCAAACACTGGAATTAATTGGGACAAATCTTTTTAACTACCCAAGGATATAATATCTATGGCCAAGAAGGAAGTGAGTGCTATTGACAGGCGCAGACCCTAGATCCGCCTTTTAGTAAATACCAGATACTCAGGTGAAGGAGAGATTGCCAGACAGCACCTGGTCATCAGCTCCTTCATGACCTGCTTAGCTGTGCACAAATTGTACAACTTCCCAAGAAGGGTGACCCACTCACACAGTTTACCTGAGACTTTCCAGCACCAAGTTCTTCCTCCCAGGGTGAGACTCTGGCTGAGACATTGAACCAATTGGCACAGCTTTCAGAGAATTGTGCCTTCTGCATCTGACAAGAATAAACATTTTGAAGTTCTTGGTCCATTGTCTGAAACAACAGACTATAGTGATTCTCTTCACCCTTGCCCCTGAATACATCAGCTGAACTGAAAAGTGCCCACAAAGCCCGCTGGGATTCTCTGACAAGATTAATAGGATCCATTCCTCCTATGAACTCCCATAATACTCTGTAGCTTTCTGATCTCTCTCTCTCTCTCTCTCTCTCTCTCTCTCTCTCTCTCTCTCTCTCTCTCCCCCCCCCTTATTTTTCTAACTACTACAAAAGTTTTCCTTCCCTCTCTCCTGAATTGTGATCCTCAGACCCCAGACTAGTTTGAGGCATGTTTGCATGTGAAGAAAGAAACAAGACGATAGCACGTTTCACTACACAAATCTCTTCCTTACATGCCCATTAAAGATTAGAAATCCTCCACATACTCAGAGGTTAAGCCTGAGTGAAAAATTGTGACATCTTACTTACATTCTCTTTTTAGCACCTGAAATCCTAAGACTTGTTTTGCTTAACTCTTAGCTTTGTTTGTACAGGAATAAATCTGTTAAAAAGTAATAATAAAATCATCTCAGAAATTATGTAGGGCCTGGCGGGATGGCTCAGTGGTCTAAAGTGCCTGCTTGGGAAAGCTTGGGTGGCTTCAGGGACCATGGTTCGATCCCCAGCACCACATGCTGCACCAGCCCTGCCCTCAAGGCGGGCTGAGCCGGCCATAAAAAATGAGTGAATAAACAAACAAAGGTCCTAAAACAAGAAAAAAATAAATAAAATTTAAACATTATTAAAAAAAAAAGAAGTTATGTAAAAATTGAATTTAAAAAATCTTTTTCTTTGTTTAAACACAGTCCAAGTTTGAAATAAGCTCAAATGTATTGTAAATGCTATTTCAAGTTGTGCAGTTTGTCTAACAAAAAATAAATTTATATTATCCTGTGGCAGATACTCACTGCTAATCTTCTTTTGCTTACTGGGTTGAATGGTTGAGTATTTATTTGTGTATTTTTTTTCGCTTGAAGATCTTTGAAGATCTTATCTGTGTATACTAATGCCTTTTCCCCTCATGTCCCTTGAGGTGTACATAAATCGATAGGATTGGGTACTGTGGTATGCAGAGTGTAGCTGTTTTCGATCTTTCTGACATTGTTTAATCCTCGTGCTATGTTTGGCCTTCCTGATTAACCAGAGGGAAAAATTCACCTGTGCATTTTGATACCAAGCTCCAGTGATAGAAACTGTCTTATCATTTATGAGACTTTTCCATTGTTATTTCATTCACTCAACCAGGGATCCGTCGCTATCAGATATATTAAATGCCGTAGGATAAGCAAATGCCTGAGATATAAAGGTTCTTGAATTTGAAACTCTTTACCTTCCTGCCACTGAGGTTTAAAATTAAACATTGCTCTAAATTAAGTTTTAAAACACAAATTCTAGGTATCTTATGATTACATTGCATCATCTGCTATATTATTGGTTCATTTATTTCTCCTGCCTATGAAAGTTTTTTACAAGGTTGTGGATTTTTGTGAATATTATGTAACAGATCAGTTTTTCATTGAATGAGTACATAATGAATTTCTGAATTTACAAACTCATAAAGTATCTGCCAATGGGTGGGCCTTCTCAACCATTATGTCTACCTTATACTTTGCCTATCTCTGAACTATTATCACCTTAAGCCTGAACTGTTAAAGAGAAGGGTCACATATTGTCCCAGAAAGGCAGAACATCCATTTTTACATACAGGGCACTGTGTGCATATAAAGTCACACTTAGCTTTACATGTGATACAATGGAATAAGCCTTACAGCTATCCCTAAGAGTTGGCAATTTTCACAAAATCTAATGCAGGTTTGTTTTTGTAATGTCTTTGGTATAGGGACTCACTATGCAGCTAAAACTCATAGTGATCTTCCTGTTTTCAGTTTTCACAGAGCTGGAAATATAGGGGTGCCCTGCTGCACCCAGCTTTGCAGATTTTCATAGACAACAATTTTCCCTATATGCATTTCTTAATGTGTTCCAGACCCTTTGCTGACAGTAAGCCTCATAATGTAATGAGATAAGTTTGTGTACTCATTTTCCAGCTATGGATGGATTTGTTCTATGGCCCTCAGCTAGAAGGTGACAGAAAATTCATTTCCTAATTGATACTATCTTCATTATTCAAAATAATCAATAATATTTGCCAAAACATTTCTAAGGCTAACAAAATATTTATTAACCTATTATGTGAAACTTAGTAGCACTCTGTGAATGAGGAAGAATTTATTCATTCTAAAGTCTCAATTTAAGTGTTTCCATTAGGACAGTAAAAATTGGAGCTGAGTTAAAATACGTACTTTATGCTGTTGATGTTAACATCACAATACTATCCAGGATGTTGCTGCCTCCTGTCAAGTCGCCTCCTCCAACAAGACTTATCTTTTTATTTCAGCTGCTAAACTGAGAAACCCATGCCTTCTACTTCACATCACAACCCAGGATTGTAGTTGAAAAGGCAAAAATGAAGATGACGTACATCCCAAATGCTGTGAGGTCAGTGTCTTTTTGGAGTATCACAGAGGCTATACTTTCTATCTTTCCAAAGTTGCTAAGGAATGCGCTATTTCTTGGTGAGTACTCCGGGTGAGTTGCCAGTGTTGGATGAAGTAGTAGCAAGATACATTTATATACAGTTGATTCATGGGATTGTAGAGGTCAGTGATGTTGATTCATGGGATTGTAGAGGTCAGTGATGTCCCTACTGATTTTTCTGTCGGGTGAAGTTGTCCCTACTGTTCCCTGGCCCCTTCTTCCAGAGGCAACACCCCAGACTCTGCTTATTAAGCTTGTTTTCCTTTTGAGATCGGTACACAATGCCAGAAGAAGAGGGTGAGGAAACTTAGGAGCGTCTTGTATTAGAATGTTCTGCACTGGCAGAAACAAGGATCCTTTATGCTCCTACTTCCCTTAGTACCAGAGAAGCGAGGGCTGAGAACTCAGGCACAGTATCTCTGTGCAGCTGAAACCAGCCCTGATGGTGGGTGGAGCAGAGAAGGTGCGCATCCATGGTGGGCCACACCCACCAGCCACAGGTCCTCCTTAAGGATAGTCTGTGCATTACACTTCCCTGCCAAGTCCTTTAACTCATTTCCTGGAAAACAATATACATTAAGTGTATAATATTTTTATTAAAAGCAGAAATCCTAATCATCATAGTAATGTATCACATTCTCTTTGTAAAATAAGTCATCTAAAAGTGAAAGATTACTTTCATCGGTTCAGTAGATCACTAGTATCTAGAACTTTCTTGACATTATCATGATAGTTGTTGAGAGCCTTTTCAAGGAGAGAAAGGGAAAGACTCGTGCAGGATATTGTAATTGCTCTAAACAACAACAGCAACAAAAATCAACACTTCTTTAAACATTTACTAGGAAAACTCACTTTCCTTTGAGCTTTTTGTCCAGAGCAAGGTATATTCTTGTAACAAAATGCTAACTGAGTAGAAATAGGATGGTCGTGACTGACTTACACCATAAAACCTTATTGCTTGGGTTTGGACAGAACATTTCCCCCTTAAAAGGTCCCATGAAAGTGCTGCTATCATGAAAAAGAAAAAGGCATTTGAACATTAGGTAGAACCCTGATAATATGTGTCATATCAAATAAACATTTATTGAAAGGAAGATGTGTTATTGTTGTGCAGTAATTCCTCCAAGGGGAGGGAGTTTGACTACATCATTTAAGAGGTTTGTTCAACCTTTGTCTTTGAACTGAAAGGGAACATTGAAGGTCATCCATAATTAATAAAACAAATTTTAACTATGGAAAATCATCAAAAGAGCTAGTAAACAGTTCCTCAGTATCATTTTCAGATCCATTTAGTGTTTCCAAAGGAATATCCAGGCAGCCATTGAGCCTCTGGCTTTCAGAAGAGGGCCATGGAGGCAACCATGAGCCAAAGAAGAACAATGACTGCTTTGTCCCCTACTCAGTCCAGGAAATAATGATCAGCTGTAGGGTCCATGAGAAGGCTCACTCTTAGCACCTTTAATGACTCGCCTCCGCCTTCCTACCCAGCCCTGATGGAGTCCCCTGCTCAAAAATCTGACGTAAATTGTTTCCGTACCATGGCAAGCTGCCCAAGATTTCTGGGAAGTGTGTTTAAACAGGAGCCATGCCAGAGCTGGAATCAGCAGTGCTTCTGTGTAGCCAGCAACATAAGCTGCAATCAGGGCTATTGAGGCCCCTGCAGTTGAAGGCCAATTATGCTGGGGATGGAGGGAAAGATATATAAACACACATACACACACACACACACACACACACACACACACACACACTATATATATATATATATATATATATATATATGTATATATATATATACATATATATATGATTTTACATTTATAACATACATATATATATATGTGTGTATTTGTGACAACATTTATACTAGATAATAGATATAGATATAATTTCTCCTTTTATTGACAAGAAAGACCAAAGAATTTGATTGATTATAGCAATTGTTTCAAATCTGCTTACTTTTCTCCATTTATTTAGCCATATTTCTAGTAAGAGAATTATCCTGGAATAAAAAGCACCTTGTAGATAAAGACTACCTTGTTATAGGGTTAAGGGAAAGGTAGAGTTTAAGCCAATATTTGAAATTATTTCTTAATAGTATCTAAGCCTTTATCATCTCCTGCTTTTCCTATTCCTTACTGTTTCAAGGTTGAAGTAAATTATTGCCTGCTGATGTGATACGGTAGAAGGAGCATAGATCATGAAATAAAAATACTATTATTCTAAATAAAACACCAAGTATTAGATCATCTGTTATTTACTAAATCCACCTAAAGGTCTTTATCTGAGCCAGTAGCCAATGGTCTATTCACATATTAATATTATACCACTCTCTTATTCATTACCTTGCATGTAAGTTATTAAAACAGTCCCAACATACTTGTGGTTATTTTCTATGAAGTCTTAGTTGAAATAGTAAAATTCCATTCAGAAACATTATACATACAACAGTATGAACTAATTATATGTATATAGCTTAGTGACTTCCTCAAACCAAGAAAATCTGTAAAACCAGTGTTCATATTGTAAAACTGAACACTCTTTGCATCTCAGAATTCTTTCCACCACCATCTCACAGGGGAGACTTAATGATATCTATGGACATTTATAACTTTCACAATTCAGTGGGGTTTGTTGCTACCAACATCTAGTGGGTAGAGATCAAACATGATGCTAAGCATTCTCTTTACATAGATTACCCCCAACACCAAGACTCATCTGCCCACAATATAACTAACTAGAGCCAAGGTTGAGTAGATGATAGAAGATAGATACAGATGATAGATAGATAGATAGATAGATAGATAGATAGATGATAGATAGATAGATGTTTGATTGATAGATAGATAGACAGATAGATGATAGATAGATTCTTCCATCCATGCATAATCCCAAGGAAAGATTTTATTATTTCAATCACAAGAGAGCATTTGTCTCATTTACAGAGGATAAGTATGCAATTATTCAGTTTTCCTTTGAACCTCACAGAAAATGAACAAATCAGCCTTGTTCATTTGTAGAGAATTAGCAATGAGTGTTCTCATCTAATAAAAAGGTTATCTTTTAAATTTGAGTAATTCAAGTCTTGGAACAATTACTTGTATGCTTCATAGTTGTGACACATTGTGCTAAGGAAAGAGAGAAACAATTCACATAGAATTAGTGCTTCCCAGATTTTGAAACACCTTTGGTGTGTGACCTCAATAGTTCTTTTTAAATAAGGGGGACATATCCTTGCCAAATTTATGAGGGAAAGAAGTGAAGACACAAAGATTCATGTAAGTAGCATCCTTGCTCTCAAAACTTAGAATTTTTTCAGTAGCAAAATGTGTGGCATTATTACTTGTACATAAAAAATGAAATATACTAAAATCACATGGACACTTTCTGTGTTGCCTATCTGGAGACAAAAAGGGTATGGAAGAAAGCAGGGCTACCTCTTCCCTCCATATCTTTCTGGTAAGGCTATGTACCAGTTACTCTCAAGGAAATTATTGGAGTTAACTAGTATTACAGTGGTCTTTCTACTTGGGCAGACTCAGAGGTCCATCAGTATAAGCACCCCTCAAGGTAGCTGAATTAGTTTCTGTGTTATCTGTCCAGTAATCTTCAGCATTATATATATACATAATATATATTATGTTATTACATATTGCATAAAATTAAAATGCACATTTTATTAAAGAGCATTTCTATTTCTTACTCTGAGACCTTAGAATGAAAAAGATACATTTTGTTGTTCTGAAGTTGCCCAGGAAGAAGCAGAGACTCACAGCAGCTACATTATTTACCTCAACCACTTAGTCAACCACTTAGTTGCATAATGCCTGCATGAGTGGAACTTCCACAGATGCTTTTGCCCCAGATCATTCTCCTCTTTTGAAATCATTATTATTACTATTCTATTCTCTACCTTTATTTTCTCCAGAAAAAAAAAATCGTTTAGTAGAGGAAAGCATAAAACTCAAAATGCATGATACCTCCAGGGACTTTTCATGACTCACTAAAATAGCCACACATCCTCTGGGAAACACAATAAGACAAAGAATATGGGAAGATTTTCTCCTTCCTATGAACTAACTGGGTGTGACATTCTCTGATTGACATTTTCAGTTTCACATGGGAAACATAACACTCTTATCCCCGAAATCTGAGCTAAGAAGCATCCTTATCTTTTCCAAGGAAATGAGATATATTATGACCTAAAAATTATCTGTACTGAGAGACACGTGTGAGCCAAGACGAGGTCATCCACAAAGGAAGGCAACACCCACAAATCCCAGACACATGAACATTAAATTTTTGTCACTGCATCTGCTAAGGTAGATTGCCTTTGACTTGACTTCCAAGCTCTCATGAGTTGACTTTCTTGTATCGGTGCGCTTATGATGATGCATAATCCTTAACCAGGCTTTGAGAATACATAATGCTAACAAGTGTATTGTTTGCACCCTCGTCTCCTTACAGTAACACAAATACACTCTCACAGTTTGTGGGTAATGATAACAGCAACACATTTATAGAGGAAAATGAATGTATCAAATCCTGTAATAAGACTAAGAATAACTGAGCACATCCTGTGAATCTAGATTTGCTCTGAAAAGAGAACAGTCAAAATCACTCTTATGAGACAAATCATTATTTGATTCCATTAACATCAATTTAACACTTAATTTTGCAGAATTCTGTGATGCATAAGAAAACTGTGAAGAAGGATTTGAGAGGCAATCTTTGTCTTCAAAGAGAAGCAGATATTTCCCTAAATGACAGCATAGCATTGTGATACAAAATGTGGGAGCACTCAATTCTGCATAATGAAGAAAAGTTGCAAAATAAGTACAGTAAATGTCTCATAGTGTTAGATTAGCAAGATCGATCTTGGTCCTTTAAGACAGTTTTGCAAATCCCAGCTCAGTGACCAACAGTAGATTCAGAGACCACAGACACACAGACTCATGTAACCACCAGGCAACTTTGGGCACTAAGATTGATTTTAGTGGGTAAGTTTCCCTTCAGGCCATTGAACTCAGTTCTCACTTTCCATGATATTAAACTGAGATCAAGGAGCCATTCCAGAATGTGAGTAAGTCAACACTCAAGCCTTACAAAATTTTACGAGGAGAAGAGGTAATTGCTATGTGTGTATAGCCAGACATCAGAGAAGTAACTGTCTCAGTGGAGACAGTGACCAAAACTATTACTGCTAAAGCTCTGCACAGCCAAGCAAAAGCATTCTGGCATTTAGTCTTTTAGTATATAGATGAGCATTATTTCATCCGAACAATTAAGAAACATAAAATTATGTAGTCTCATACAATAAGTCTTTTGTTTCTAGCCCCTCAGGGTCAGCTAAGCTTTTCTAATATCTTATGGTCCAATAATAAATATCTATGTCAGGTTTTGATTTAGAGTAGATAGTGGATAAA